>AWUE01016546.1:0-50733 GCA_001974825.2 Corchorus olitorius
TCATGGGTATATTTAAATTTTATTAACATGAGATTATGTCTTTTGGATTGGAAGTGTAAAAGTAAATAAAAAGAATGGCCTAATGTCCAAATTAGGCTTAAATCTTTCCAAACTTACTCAATTTGAACCTAAACCTTTAAATATGGCCAAATGGACCTAAACATTAACAAATTGCACCAAAATGGATCCATTTTGAACGGAAATTTGGAATTGTAATAACAGCACGTTCCAAATTTCCGTCCAAAATAGACCCAATTTGGTGCAATTTACTAATATTTAGACCCAATTTGGTCTTGTTTAAAGGTTTAAATTCAAATTGAGCAATTTTGAAATACACTTAATTGGGCCCATTTTGGACGGAAATTTGGAATTGTAATAACGGCGCGTCCAAATTTTCGTCCAAAATAGACCCAATTTGGTGTAATTTGCTAATGTATAGACCCAATTTGGTCTTGTTTAAAGGTTTAGACTCAAATTAAGCAATTTTGTAAAGGTTTAGACCCAATTTGAATATTAGTCCTAAAAAGATTTTTTTTTTGGTACCGAGAAAATTATATTACGGTCAGGAAATTCAGATAAAATTTGAGGCTGCCATCTTCGCCATCTTTTTGGCTTACTTCTAGGATAAATGAAATGAAAAACTAGCTAGTACATTACTACATTTGATGATTTGATGAAGTTGTCGTGGCTGAGAACGTGTGGGAGTCAGATTTCATGGACAAATTAAGTTTTATGAAGTTGATGGTTAGGTCTTGCTTTATATTTAAGTCAATCAATAGTTGATTTAGACTAAAGTGAAGAATAATATACTATGATATATAGAATTTGCTTGTTTCTCCACCTATATAACATGAAAAAAGTTAAATAAATTTGACAAAAGCATTGATCTATATATGATATGATATGATTGAAATGGACTGCCTCTCCATTTTATAGCTAGCTTGTCCTGTAGCGTTTGGTTCAGCATCTAACCATAATTCCATAATCTTTCTCTAAAGTTCGTGCATTGTATCTAATTCTTCTAAAATTCAAAAGGGTCCATCGCCATATTCACCACCTTCCTAAAGGCAGACAACTCAAAGCAAATTACGTATAGCTGGGAACTGGAGAAGGGGCTAGGGTACATTTTGATGACTCAAGCAAATTTCCAAAACGGAACGTCTTGACAACAGTAGACAAATATGTCTCCGGCCACCCTGCCGGCCGGTGGAATATGTATTTAAATAGTATAGTAGTAGTATTTATTTTCATTTTCCCATATTCCATAGATCATGTATGTATGCACCCTTAATTAACCCTTAAGTAGCTCAGTGCAAATTAGTTCTCATGTCAGCTGTATTATCTAATGCGTGTGTTTAAATTAAATTAAATTAGTTGTCTCATCAAATTATTTTTTGAAAAAAGTTGAATCAGTACGTATGGATATTAATTAGTATTAAAGTTTATCTTTATTATTATGGGTTGATTTGGTCTTATATATATCTTAATTATGATATTCAAATCCTCCTCAATATTGTATAGTACATGATTAATTAATATAAGTCTTTATTTTCAAAGGTAATCATGATCAATCTCTTGTACTATAGTAACTTTCTATATGGCGTCTTTCAATTTTCTAATGTACTGTAATCAGGTTAGGTGAACTTTTAGCATATATATTAGTAGTATTTTGTACTAATCACAACACAAGGGTTTTTTATTCTTTTTTTTTTGTTAGAAGGAAAATGTAGCTAAATTGGTAAAGAACAATATTATTTAACATACAAATTATAAATAAGATTAATTTGAAAGGGAAGAATAAGGATTAAATTAATTACCTTGAGAAGCTGGGACGGAGGGAGCAAAGTAAGCTGCTGGGGAGCATTGCTAGCTCGTCTTCTCCACGAAGACAGTGAAATAATAAGAAGGCAGAAATATTGGAAGAGAGAAGGTGTAAGAGAGCTTCGATATATTACACATGAAAACCTTATAATATTTATAAAAAGAATTGAGCTATTTAAAGACTTTTTTTTCCAAAGCTGCTAGCAGCTAGCACATAATAGAAACTAACCCAAAGAAACAAGACAAAAGAAACATGTTGGATTTCATCTAATTATTATAGCTACTAGCTAGCATGCAGATATATCTATCATGGCTGATCAAAGTTTTCTAATATTTAATTTGCTTTTTTTTTGAAAAAAATGTTTTTAATATTTTATGTCTCAATCAAAGTTCACTGAATTAGATCATTACCTAATTTGTGTATGGGGAATTTCTCTATATTTTTTTATTTAGATATGAAAGAATTTTGAAAGATTTTGATTAATTGAATTTTCACCAAAAATTAGACATTTATAAGGATATATACTATAAAGCATGTACGTACACGACGGACCACATTCAAAGAAATAGATCTTAAGCCTTATTACTTTTCATTTTTAATAGAAAGGAGACATATAATTGATGGAATTATATATATATATATATATATGAGGGATAAAAAGTAAAGAAATTACAAATAAAATTATTGAATCCCTCTAATCTATCCAAGCTATTTTCACGGCATCCGCTGTAAGTAGTGAAGAAAGTCCATAAGACGGAATGTTGAAAGTATATGTCCCGAAATCCAGATTATCAAAATTACTTGTCATCTAATCTGTATGCACACATGTTAGCTTCTCGGTAGATTGATGAATAGTACACTGCCAAGATCTACTGAGCAATTCCTTTATTGCAACAAGTTACTAGCTATGAGGACCAGCATGTTTTTGATCATATATAGTATAGACAGTAGAGTTAGGAAAAGTATTGAAAACTTGAAAATTCTTTTTCCCTCTCCTTGAGATAATTATGAATATGATTAGGATCGATGGAGTAATAGATTTGGTGCTTGAATGCTTAATTGCTGGGATTTGTTGCTTTCCCCTTGTATGTTTTCCTCAGTTCCTCGTCTTCCGGGGGATGAAACAACTTCTTTTCTTTAATATTCTTATTTTTGAACTTCCCTTTTTAAAAAAAATTCTATGAAATAATATATTTTATTTTCATATATACATTGAGCATAACACAATTGCCAATCAAACGTCCAGCTTCAGCTAGCCGCACCATAAAGTGTCGGTCGCCCCTTTCATCGACACATGACATGAGACGCTCACGTCATAGTACAACTCCATTAATCCATCGATCCATCTTAATTAAATTTCCTTTTTAAGATATTTATTTTTTTGTTAACGGGGTTTTGATATTTTTTCCATTTTGTGGCCTATGAGATTAATAATGGAAGCATTGCCTTTCTTATGAAAACGAAACGGTCACCTAAATCTTGAGACAAAGCATCCAAAAATGAAACTAGCTAGAAACCTAGCTATATTCTTTTGGTGAACATTTTTTATTCTTTTTCCCATTAATTATTTTGGCGGAAGTATTTGGAAGTGAATTTCTTTATAATGACCATAGAAAGTGTGATATCTTTGACATTTTTAATTTTGGCCGAGGCATTTGGAGGGAACCGATCTTTGTCCATTTGTGTATAGCCACATATATATAAATGCTTAATGATAGAATTATATTAATTAGGGTTCGTCCATAACCAAAAGATAAGAGTTTTTGTTTTTGGTAAGCTTCAGAAAGTAATATAATATCTAACGGCCAACTTTTCTCTCGCAAGCAATAAATTAAAGAAATAAATTGAAGTAGAAAAAGAATGAAATGGATGCTGGTTGACGATTGAAATTAATTAACTTTACTTGCATGCATGGTAAAACTATAATGGCGTGGTAATTATTATTACTAATTTTTTGACTTGATCAACAAGATTCTAGAGCAATAATATACAGTATTCTATAACTCGATCGAGTAAAGATCCAGTAGTTGAATAAAACTCTCACTGTGCTTATATAATTAATCTTTATTTTTCATTAAACATGCATGGTTTCCTTGTAGCTTCAAGATTTCAGTTTTGATATACACAAAATTAAATGGAATTTAAGTTATAAATTAATTAATAGAAGGCAGGCATGATGAAGTTTGATGTGCTGAAGAGCGGATATATACAAAGAAAACACAATGAATTATTAGTCTAAAAATAAAACAGTATTAATCAACTATATATATGGAAACTTGGAAGATAGTAAAGAAGCTATAGCGATGAAGTTGATTAGAAGAATGTTGCAAAGTGGGGGCAATAAAATTCAACCAACCCACCCTTTTCCCTATGAATAAAAGTAACGTACGAGGATGGATGAAGAGGGTGTTTTCGAAGGTAGCTATATAGCATTAAACGTGAACAACTTGTTTGCATTAGGCCAATGGGACATGAAATAGGAAAATACAATTACGTGTGTCTGCTTCCATCAGCAAACACTACAATTAGGATTAAGAAATATAAATACATGCACATGCATGCACGGTCGTCATCAGGGCCAAAAAGATCGATCCTTAATTAATTATATATACTTTTTGATCATCTTATATATCTATATCTATAGCTGGTTTTGGTACAGCAAAAAGTTTGATGGTTTTTGGAACATATATATGTTTTGCAGTTGGCGCTTATTGATCAGCCTTATAAAACTAGTACTATACAAAGGAAGAATTGTTCAATATCTAGGTATCGATTGGACAGAGTACGTTGAAACATTGCTTGGCTGGAATACATTAAATTGACTGCTCCCAACCCATATATATATGCACCATTTCCAAACAAAATCAAAACCTTATTAATTCAAAAGAATCTTTTAGGTCAAATTCATATGGGACTGTTGTGGCCGGGTTCGACATATATATGTGGTTAAATTCAATTTGCTTTCCTAAAGTTTCACTTTGGAGTTCAGAGAATCAGGTAATGTCTTCGGTCTTCCTCAATGCACGTCGGCATGGGCACACTACTACGTACTTCCACAATTTTTTACAAGTTGATCACCGTACTTTTTACAATATCTGTTGTAAAATTTAGAAACAGAAAAAAAAAATAAGAAGAAAGAGATCGCTTTGAGGCGTGAGTTTATTCACTTTTTTAGAGGATTTATTCCTCCAAAATACAACAAAGCAAAAGACTCTCCTATTAGAATTGCAAAACTGGTTATGACAAGAGCAATTTAAATAGAATTAAATAGTTACATCCCTTAATCCCAAAAGTTACATGAAGTAACTGTTTAAAGGAAAAATAACTATAAGTATTTACATATTAAAAAATATGTTTATTAGTCAAGATGCCCAAGCCCCAAGTGCCCTCATCAAAGACTTCAAAATTATTTTATGATAATCCAATGGACTACCAAGGAGCCCATAGGATTTGACCCACTCTACTTGACATTGTTCAACTACTAAGGAGTTGACACATGCTCTATTTAAACAACCAAATTTTCTTTTCTTTTGTCAATGTGGGACTAACTCCACATCTAAAACTACCAACAATATCTTCAATATTATAATTAGACCTACTAATCAACTATATTCAATTTAACCTTTGTTAGGGGCCAAAACCGGGAAGGCTCAAGTCCACCGAATTCTCTCCAAACACCCTCCAAGGTTGGGCCAATCTATCTCTTATCCATTCCTATTTTTATTTTGGCCCAACTAAACACATACACAAATATTGGGTAAATGGGCCACAAATATCTCACAAAAGCTCACTTCTCTTTCACCCAATAACCAAAAAGTCCCCAAACACATATATAACACAGGGGTATTTCTATTCCAAAAGTCCTCAAACACATATATAACACAGGGACAATTCTATTACAAAGTCCCCAAACACATATATAACACAGGGGCATTTCTATTCCAAAAAGTCCTCAAACACATATATAACACAGAGGCATCTATACCAAAGTCCCCAAACACATATATAACACATGGGCAATTCTATTATAAAGTCCTCAAACACATATATAACACAGAGGCATTTTTCCTTATGGCAAAGACTCATAATATACATGGGCCTTGCTATTAAAACATATATATGTGACAAAAGCCCAAGCCATGTGCACTACAATGGGTCTTGTTACTTTTAAAGCTCTTCAATCAAGCCCAAGAAGGCCCAAAACGGTGGAGGCCTTGCCACTTCACCACCAAGCCAAGCACGTGAAGACAAAGGGCACACAGCCCTATTCCCTGCTGCACCATGTCAGACTTTCCTGCAGAGGGAAGCATCTAAAGGAAGAACCCTAATTAACTCAAACTTCTCCATTTTTACCTATTTCTAGCAAAGGATTATCACTAACTAATCCTTTTTGCAGGCACTAACTGTGGTCCAAGCCCACAGGCGGGAAAACAAATTGGGGGGAGTGGAATGGATGGCAAAAGGAGAAAGAATCTCCCTTGATTAATTTCTTTGGAGTGGGCAACTATGCTTGGAAGTTGTTCCTTAACACCAAAGGGGAAATCAACGGGTTGCAGAGGGTGGAATCAAAAGCCAAGCTGTTTTGACTTTGAGAGGAGACAGCTAGTTTGCTGTAAAAAGCAAACCGGCGATGGCGACGGGAGCTCAGTGAAATGTGGTGCCGATTTCAACGCAAGAAGATGCCCACTGTTCTCTTCCTCAAACGGAAGATCCTTGTCTTGAACCCAGAGGCTATTCACTGAATCAATGAAAAGCAAGAACCGTCTAGGGTGGCCGGACAAAGCTTCCGACCAGGCAAGAGACACACTATAAAAGGAGCTCACCACCGTCGAAAATGGCAGCAACTTTAAGAGGGGGAAGCACTAAGAAAAAGAGAGAATTTGTGATACAAAACTTTCAGCCATTTACTTCTTGGCTATATTCTCAAGAATCACCTCACAATGATATTTTCAAGAATCCTCCAAGGATTTCCAGCAACAAGCAAGAACCCTCTTCTCCAAATTAGTGTTTTCCTCTACTGTCAATGGCTTGTGTTTTGATTCCATTGCTCTCGATGTATTCTTCCTCCTTTTCCCCCAAATACCTCTTCCAATTTGTTTCTCATATGTTCTGAAATCAATAAAGAGCTTGATTTATTCCATTTCAAAGAAATCTGAGTTTTCTGCTACTTTGTTCATCTTTTTCATCTTCCTCAGTTTCTGCGATTTTAAAACTGAGTTTTGCCCATTTCCTGCCGCGTCAATTGCTCCATCCCACAAAGGCTGAGTTTCCCCGATTTTTCCTGCCGCGCCACTGATTATTTGGGCCTCAGCGTCTTGGGCCTCATCTTGCGCAAACTCAGCTCCTCTTCTGGGGAGATTTGGGCTAGACTTGAGCCCAAAGTGAGCCAAACCAGTCCCTTTCTCACATTCCAACAAAAAAGCTCCCACAACCTTCAAGGAAATTTTTTAGATGTTTTATTTATCTGTATTTTTGTAAGAAAATTAGAAATTTAGAAAATAGCTCAAATAACAAAACCAGGGATTCTTTAATTGAAGTTATTAATTTAAAGTTTTCTCCTGCGCGAACTTTAGGGCTAATGCCAAAAAAAAAGAACATTTAACTTTAGGGCTATTCAATGTTTTTCTTTCCTCTCTTTGTTTTGCAATCTTAATTAATATTGAACCGTTAACAGATTACTCTCTGCAGAAACGACTTAATTTTTAATTTTGATCATTTCTTTATTTTTTTTTTGTTATATATTTTGATTTGTTTCTCTTGTAATATTTTTTTTTGGTAAAAATTGCTCTTGTAATATTGTATTTCTATAATATTGTATATAATATATGAGAAAGAAATTGTATTATATTTATTTTTCTTTGTAAGTATAATGGACATATGAAAGCGGCCATATAAACCAAGACAAGAGCACTTGGAGTCGAGCCCAACGGATGGGTCATGGCCTCATGTGTCACTCATGAATGTATAGGTATTTTTTAATCTTTCCTTGACGTCTAATTCTAAGGTTAGGGCTCTTCTTGAGTCTGTTTATCATCACCTTTTTCTACTCTTTCGCTAGCTGCTCCTTTTTATAACATTGGGCTTTAAGAATATTTTCTAATGGGTCCGGTCTGGAAAATTTGCCTAAAGGCCCTTCTTCTTCATTTTCCCGTTTCAATAATTGCCTGAAATTGAAAGGCCCTTAACGATGACAAGACTTGTATTTTCTACCCATAGCAGACGATTTGTCTACAAAATCAGCACAAGTCATTTTGCTATATAAACCATTAAATTCTTTTACTTTTGTTTAGGTTCGACACAACTCGATGTTTAATTAGTCCGAATCAAAGCATTATCAGGATAATATTAGAGAGTTATGCCTATTTTTGAACCTTTGTCCACTTAAAATCTTTAAATACTTTTTTCCAGTGGTAGAATTAATCTAAATTACCAACAAGTGGTTGGTTTAAGTGGTTTGACACTTTTTCCCCTTAAGCAAGGTCTCGAGTTCGAGCCAATGGAGAAAACCATTATTGGAAGAGCTTTACTCCCATAATAAGGCAACTCGACTCGAATAAGATTAACTTGTAAATATACTAAGAATTAATCTAAATCGACCTCATATATATGTATGGGTCCAAATTCATGCCTTTGAATGAAAGTTTTGAAAAAACATGTAGATCAGAACCGTTCCCACCTACCACTTGTCAAAAGTTGGAAGAAATGGATAAGATTTGCTCTAGATATTTTTTGGAACCAAAAAGGTATACTAGTAGAGATGATATTTTTGGTCCAACCTTTTCCGTACATACATAATAACATTCAAAGCTGTAGTAATAAATATCAAGCAGAAGCAAGCAATAATTAAGGAATACAAATATCTAGCTCGTTGCTATTTCTTAAAACAAATTGGAATTAAAAAAAAAGGGAAGAAAATGGAGTGTTGCAGGAGGCCAAACAGGAGTGACGCGCATTTATCAGTGGAAGAAGAGGCCAAGTTGGAGGAGAAGACGAGGCAATACTTCGACGACAAAGCTCCCAAACGCCACACTAAGCCTCAACGAAGCGACTATTCTTCCAACTATGTTGATGTTAACACCAGCGATGATTCCACTATTATTCCAGAATACGTTGAGTTTCAACGTCTGGAAAAAGATCCCCACGAACAGGTTAGTCTCTTCTTTGTTATCTAAAAATGGAAATGAAAAAAAATTATTAAAATGCGTTTGCCGGGAGTCGAACCCGGGTCTATTGCTTGGAAGGCAATTATCCTAACCGTTGGACTACAAACGCTGCTTGACAAACCGTCACACGATGTTCTTACTTATTGCTAGACTCTTGCAATTTGTCTTTGCTGCTCAGGATGTAATTTGTATAGTAACGTTTGTAGACTTGCAGTAGTATATAGTTTGCGACTTTTCCTTACTTTAGTTGTCTGATGATTTTTGTTCCTCAAATTTTGAAACCAGAAAATAGTTTGCAATGGAAATGAAGCGAGGGATGAGTTTGTGGAAACTGAATATTACAAAGATCTCAACTGCGTTGATAAGCAGCACCACACGGTAACTATATATGAGATCACCCTGGAAATTTTTCTTGTTTATCATTCTCTTTTAAACTAATACAAAAATGAAATTTGATTTGATTTTGGTGCAATTTTCCAACTCCAGACAGGAACAGGATTCATCAGGATGGACAGCGCCAATGGCAGAAACTTCAGCCTGAAACCAGATTTGGATACCAGCCTGCATGCCGCTTGCAAGGGAAATCCAGCAACTAACGACTGGATTCCTGCTGCTCTGGATGCGGTAAACCAGCAAAGCTTTGCTTCATTTTCATTAACGTTTTAAAAGAACATAAATTTTCACTACATTAACTTTGATTACTGTCAATCTCTTTGGTTTTCAGGTTTATCTTGCTTCAGACAAGCCTAACAGGAGCGAAAATTGAACTTTAAGAACGGATGTCATGTCAAGTGTTTCTTATGTTTAAAATAATTTCTCGAAACCAGTTGATATGCAATGCATGGTTTGAGTTCATGAAGTTATTTGGACAATAAGCTCTCTATTCAAATCTAGAACATCCGTCATGATCATAAATGTACCCATAATAAGTTTTTTAAGTGTGTACTTTTGTTTAGTAAACTAGTAACGAGCCTGGCGCTTCAAGTTTAATTAGAGAACAAGAATGTTAAACGTGCAATATTTGTCTGTATTTTACCTGATTTTCTCAAGCAAGTTATATTTATCATTCTTGTAAACAGATCAAATGTACAACAGAAACTTCAGAAAAGTCTCGCCAACAAATTGAATGTTGTTTTAGAAAACGCATTATGTCAGTTTCCAGAACTAAAGATCAGAGAGTTGGTTAAATATCTTTTTTCTGATTAAGGATCTATATCATGTTAACTGTCTAATGGAATTATGTACAGAATCAAACTCCTGTAATGTACAAACTAGCTGCAAAGACAATATCACGTTTAATGGCATTGGAAGCAGATTCCATTTTCTTGTGAAGTGATGAGTTACCCATTATAGCCGCAGCATTTTTAAATTCACGACAAGTCTCGTCCAGCCTGACAATTGTCCGCACTATAAGGCCTTCAGGAACATCCGTAAGCTCACAAATATCTGCAAATGGAGTCCCCTGCAACGAAGAACATATATATAAGATGATGAACCAATATCTAGATCAAGGTCTAACCAGCATGTTAAGTCATAAAACCTTTGCCCATTCGTAAACCACTTCGACAAGACCAAACTTGAGGTTTTCTTGTGCATACTCCTCCGGCGTTATTGGTATTTTGAAATCTGCTTGAAGCTTACCAAGTCTTATAGCTGTGTCATGCAACCTAGAAGAAATAATTATCCAGGTTAGATTCTCACATAGATTAGCAGTGAAAGATAGAATTCTTTTTCAATCAAGTATATCAATAATGAGATCTTCAGAAATGTAGACTAGATGAAACACATCGCTTGGCTATTTGTGCTTATGCAAGTATTGAGAAATTGAAGACCCTAAGTTCCTCAATTTCTCAAGAATTGCAATGATAAATGCTAGGCAGCATAATCTCTGCAAAATGAGTTACTAACATAGGACTTGGCATATAAAGAATATAAAATGGAAGAACAAGATCTTAACCTCTGTTTGGCCTGAGAGAGTTTGGATGTAAGAGATGGTTCAGAAGTGTTCTTCTGCTGAAACACAAAGGCCGACATTAAAGCTACTGCTTCTTCAGGTTCCAGATCATCCAGTTGATTCTCAAATAAGCATTCTGTGCATATCAATTCCTCTCCTGAATTCATCTCACAGGCAACACGACCTTTAATCTGAACCACAAGGTCTTCATCTATACAACCAATTTCCCTCAGGACATCTATCTGCAAATTCAATACAATATGTTATAAAAGATGCCGAATAATGATCAACATCAAAACATCCATCTCATCTAAGGCAGAACAACAGGCTAAGAAACATGGCAAGGCCATACCCGGCCTTGAAACTCTGGCATCTGTTGGAGTGCTTCATTAGATAGTTGAAATTCAAGAGCATTAACTTCCTCTTTATGCTTCTTAATCTCTCTAGCTAACTTAATGTGCTCCTCCAACTTTATACATTCATGGCATTTGTTCTCTGACATTTTTTGGAGTAGATGGGTCCATTTGTAGTATGTTTCAACAAGATCCATGTCTCTCAATTTGAGATCTGATACAAAAATTAAAAAGAAGAGTCAACATTAAAAAAAGTCTCGTCAGATGGACTTAAATAACCATGATCACCAAAAGTGCTGACAGAATAACAACAAAAAGAGCAACCTGTGTTAGAAATGACTATTTGGCCTAGCTTATCTACCGACATAAGTGCTTTTGAAAAGGGCTTCTGGAAAAAGCTTCAATTTGGAGCTTCTGGCTTTTAGTTCAAAAACAACTGAAAATTGCTTCTGGAAAGCACTTCTGGATTTCCTGTTTGGCCCAGCTTAAGCTTTTTTCAGTAGATAAGCTGTTAAATAAGCTGGGCCAAACGGGAGTGCTTGGAATTACATTCTTCTTCCAAATCTTTCTCAAATAGGTATTTGAGAAAGCACATCAGCCTAAAAAAAACCTCATTGAGGATTATTATTCTAAATCCTGGAAAAAATAGGCAAGAAGACTAATGTTTATGGTTGAATACTATGATCACCTATGTCAACAAGGCCTGGAAAAGTGCTTCTTTGTTCTTCCTAAGCTTATGAGACCACATATAATCGCCAACCTCAGAGCTAAATAAGAGTCAATAACTAGTTGCTGAATTTCTCATTCTTAACTTCATTTTACAGCATAAGAAAAGCATTAAAAAGAAATACTATATAAATCAACTTCCAAAAACATCAAATCCACAGAGATAAAATAACAGCAATACCTTTAAGTGGATCTAGGGCTGGAGGATATTTCTTTCCATTAGACTTTGATTTTAACAGCTGCTGAACTGTATTAGAGAAAGCAGAATCGCTACCATATTCAAGAAGCCCAACTTGATCCACTTTTATCTTGCTATTGCATATGCATAACATTTCTGTGATGTCAGTTTCTCTGACCTCAAAACTCACTCCTGCAGCAGCACCACGGTGAGGCAACTTTATGTTGATGATACCTGATCCTTTACGTGGACCAGCAGATATGCGGTAATCTTCATCAAGACCACGCTTGGCTTTTGGTAGCAGCACATAACCTTGGAAATCAGCAGTTTTCTTATCATGCAAGTTAGTGCTGCTTGAGGGAGTTTGAGTTATTGATGGGACATCAGGTTTAAGAACTAGCACAATATATTGTTTGTTATTGGCAGAAGGTGCTTTTACGACGACTCCTAGTAAATGGTCCTGGGCCTATCAATTATTAAGTGCATATATTTTAGTATCCACAATCAAATAATAAAATAGAAGAAGCCTACACTTTGAAAAGGTAAAACATGAGTACAACACTGAGATAAGAGCCTCAAACAAGAATGCACAGACAAATGAAACTAACATCTATAGAGAGGAAAAACACCTTTTCACATCAACAAAATGACTGGTTTACTTTTTACTTTCCCCAGTGTGAGGCAATGTAGAAGAAGAATAGCAAACTGGTAGAGTAATCAACCAGTTTTTATCTTATGATTAGTTCTTTATTTTGCTCCAACTGTTGTAAAAATTATGCATCTTATATATAAAACAATCCAAACAATAGAAGCTCCAAATAGGATGCAGAAGCCAAACTTTTCTTTTGTGTGTGCGTGTGTTAAAAGGGGAGAGGGGAGATGAGTACATGAGAATTTCTTAGTGTGCCAACTTTCAGAAGCAAGAATATCAAAACTTGGCCACAAAATCAAGGCTTTTAACAAGTTAGAGAGTGCCAGCATAGATAGGCTGCGTCTTGTCAGAAGTCAAATATCTTTCTTGCCACCTAAAAAAGACATAAACTGAAACATCCAAGAACAAAATTGAAGAACTCACTGATTGCGATTTCACCACAACCACTCTCCCAGGAGTAAGAAATTGTTGGGCAACAGGGGACTGCATGACAGCTTTCGATATCTGTTCATTGTGTTCCTCAGCCTCTGCATGCATCTCATAGTACTCTTCAATTGCCGGTTCACCTTTAATACATCTACATGCAGCCACATTTGAAGTCCATGATAATTATGAACTTTGAAAAGTTTTCTCAAGGAAGGGAAAATGAAAGGCAATTGCTTGGACTTGATAATGAAAGGCACCATGCAATTGCTTTGACTTCAAAAATGTTTTTAAATCAATACATCTTATAATGCTGCTCAACCATGCAATAGTACATTTTATGTATCAAAATCGAAACTTAAACAGGCTTTGTTCAATTTCATAGAATGCAATTAACACTACAGCCACAAATATCAAATATGTTATCCACCTTTGTTAGATCAGTATCACAGGGAAAACTTTCACATTGTTTGTCACACTACAATCTGTTACTTAAGCAGTTATGCATTTAGAAAAGTAGACGAGACTTTTCCCTTTTTTCCATATTTATTAGCTAATAAGTGAACATGCAAGCCGTGACAGAACATGATTCTAGGACGAATGCAGTATAATCCTCGTAGAACTTGTCAAATTACAAGTCAGAAACAAACAGAACCAGCAGATTATCATATTAGCTTATAACATAGCCCGAAATTATCAAGATGCACATTAAGGCATAATAATAAAGTATATCTTGTAGAAAGAAAACAGTTAAACCTTTCAGTCTAGAGTCGACAGACATGTTGGCAATTAAGTTTTTATCAAGCAAACACTTACTCTATAGTTTTCTTTGGCTGCGCAAGCTTTCGCATTAAAAGTTGTTGCTGCTCTGGAAGTTTCTTCTGAGCATGAAATTCGGCAAAGCTCCGTTTCAGCATGTCCTCCACCTGAAAACAATGTCCATGTTATTGTTTCCAATCAATGTGAGCAAAGCAACAGACAGGCAAAACTTCTAGAAAAGGAGAGAGAGAGAGAGTAATATAATTGCAATTTCTACAACACATGCATCTCAGAAGAGATCAACCTGTTTTTGACTATGCAATGTCAAGTCTGATTCTTGGATGCAATAAACTTAACAACCATTGCAGCGCATTCTATTTTCTAACAACATTCTTGGACTAAGTATTAAATAACCTCAAGGGCTAAAGCCTAAAGAGTGACCAAAGATATAAGTGAAAAAAGCTACACAGTCATGCAATTTAAATAGAAAAGAATGAGCAATATCAAAAACTTCTAAATATTTGGATGTTAAAATTGTTAAATTTCAGGAAATAAAAGGCTTCTATCGACTACAAAATCTATAAATTACCTTCAGTTCTTCCACACGAAGAAGATGCAGGATCATGATATAGGTCAATCGGAACTGAGATTCAAGTTTAGTTGGAGTTCCAGTCATAACATGCTTCAAATCCCTCTCTTCGGGGATTTCATCACGGCACATCACAATAACCGTACCAATTTTAT
Source organism: Corchorus olitorius (assembly GCA_001974825.2). Taxonomy (NCBI): domain Eukaryota; kingdom Viridiplantae; phylum Streptophyta; class Magnoliopsida; order Malvales; family Malvaceae; genus Corchorus; species Corchorus olitorius. Next base: position 14,775 of record AWUE01016546.1, read on the forward strand.
CAAGTCCTCTTCTGCCAGCACGACCTGCCATTTGAGTGTATTCCCCAGGCAGTACCTGTCTAAATTCCTTGCCATCAAACTTCCTCAAAGTATCAAAGACAACCTGCAAAAAGTCTTAGTTCAAGTCAAAACCAAGATTTAAGAAAGTAATTATATGAGTATAAAACAGTGCATAACTGAGAAGAATTGTCAAACATTACATGCCCTCTATGATCCAACTATTTTGCAGAAAGGACCAAGGGGATTTTCCAATCCATGATACTTAAACTAAAGGCAGACAAAAAAATGCATCTCATGCAAAACAGGCTCATAGAGGTTAGTCCATCAAATAGTTGGTTAGATTGCATAATACAGACCCAGTATCCGGACTACCAAGCAACCCGAGAAGGCACTCCAGACTCTGATATATATAAACCCTATTTGGCAACATACTTCCATTTTTAGCAACAACACCAAATACCACTCACCGTTCGAGCTGGAGCATTAACCCCCATTGCAAATGTCTCGGTTGAAAACAATACCTACACCATAAACAACAAGAAGCAGTGACTAATTATACCCCTAACTGTCCAAAAGAAAGGGAATGCATGCTAAAACAAATCCCACTAAGAACTAAGACAGATTTCCAAACTGTAGACATGAACTGCAGTATCAATGTGAAAGCCCAAATAGTAAATATGGATTCATGCTGTATAAAACCAGTACAACCATCTGACGCTTTGTACCTTAATCACACCTCTACAGAAGAGCATTTCAACAACTTCCTTAACAATTGGAAGCAAACCTGCATGATGCACACCAATTCCTCTGCAAAGAAGGTTCTGAACTCTGACAACCTGTTCATCACTATTTTTATTAGAACTTCAGGTGTAATAGGGTTTAAAGTTTATACAATTTTAAAATATGTAGACGAGACCTGAGGTAAATGGCGATCAGATCCCTTCAGCCGTGAGAAAGCTCTATCACAAAAAACATGTATCTCACTTTTTTCAGAACTACTAGTGAGGTCAGTCCCGGAGATGCTGTCAGCCGATTTATCACATTGATACTTTGAGAAACCAAAGATAACCACCTATATAAAGCTCGATAGCAAAAGTTGTCAAGCTAACAAGGAAAGAAAAGGAAAAGCTGAGAGGAAAATATAAACATTGTTTTGTTTTATAAACATATTTTTAATTACATATGATGACTACAGAGGTATTTAGATTTTAGGGAATAAAACCACTGTGTCCAAGTTTAATACACAATGAAAAATGCGTTAAGTAAGAATGAACATAAAAGTTAGATAAACACCCCAAACTTGTTTGTTTCTCACCCTTCATCACCAGAAAGTAAATATCCACTTGGAATAGTCACAAGATATAGAAAACAATAACCAATGGAGCAAACCCGATGCAAGATTAAGCAGTGATTAGACCAAAACGTACAAACCAATTTTTTAAATAAATGCATCGCTAATCAACAATAATGCAGAACTATGTTATATTAGCACAAATTCCCCCTCTTTGCCTCTAATTTGCTTCCAGAAGATATTCTGGGGTTGCTGATATTGTTCAAAATAATATATTTTGCATTTCAAAATTTCCACTTTAAGAAAGGAGAAACCAAGAAACCAACTAGATGCTATCAGCATCATCTTTAAATACGATCTAAGACAAACAAGCCGCACGTGTAAAGAACATGTTCAAAGAAGTTGGTACAGTAATATAACTTACAGGTAATAGAGACTTCTTCGAGAGCTTGTCAATAAGCATCAACCATGTTGTTCTCCTAGATCCCCAACTATTGTGGCCACTTCCATTGCTTTTATTCCCCCAACCAGTCCCAGAATAGTTCCCTAAATTTTGTGCACCAGAATGCTTGTTTTGTTTGCTTCGGTTAAATATTTCACGTTTCTGACCTCGAGTCCCATCATGAACCACAGAAGACCCAGTATGTGAACCAGTACCTACGCCAACTGTACTGGAATTCTTTTTCTTGTATGCATCTTTAGCTGCCTTTATTCCCTGTGGTATAAAAGTTTCACCCTCACATATTTTGTAAAGTTCTCCTGAATAAAATAGGCAATGCTCCAGCGGGACTGGTCTTTTTGTTGTCCTGATAATGAAATATAGGGAACAAGGAGCTACAGTCAATAAGTTGACCCAAAAATATAGCAAAATCTTCTTCTAGTATTTAGACTTTCTTCAGCAAAAGGAAAACAAAAAGGGCAGGAGGAGGGTAAATAATTAATAGAGATAAGAATCAATAGTTTTCAATAAAACTAAAACCTACTGAGACATAGCTTCAAGCACAAGCATGAAGAAAAATATAGTATAAAGAGACTTACCCAGTGACACGAATTTTCTTTTGCTTCGTCCGACCAATCCAATCAGCAAATTCAATTGTATTTGGAACCTGTATAAGTAAACTAATATGTCAGCCATGTGGAAAAAGTATAAAGAAAAATATAGAAAACTATGATTTTTAAGTTTAATAGAAACAAAAGGTATTAAATAACTGAATAGGATACATAAATAATGATTGCTTTAATTGTTAATTTTCAAAATTGACAATCATAAAATGGAAACAATCAAAGAAACACTAGTGGCAAAGTTCATCAACAATAGAATCCGGTATCATGAGGCAAATTAATATAGTTTTCTCCGATTCACCCAAATTTTCTATACAGTTAAGGATAGGGCATTCCAGACACAAAGGTGCAAAAGCACCAAGTGCACTTATCTGTTGTCAGAAACATGTAAACACTAAGCAAAAACCATACTTTCTAATATACACTAACACTAAGCTTATGGGAAACTTTTAAACTAGAGAGTACCGTGGCTGATAGAAGGATGATATTAATATGCCTTGGAAGCATAATTATGACTTCTTCCCAAACCACACCTCTTTCAGCATCGTTCACATAGTGCACCTCATCGAATATAACCTGTTTCCATATGGCGACAACAGAAAGCAGCATTAAAAATTTGTAACTATAAATTACAAAAGAAACAGATGAAAGCATTCAGCTCCAAAAGTAGTGATAAAATAACAATTTAAAAGGATGTCACGAAAATGTTACAACCCTTTACCCATTCAATATCGCGAATGATATCTGCACCCCGATAAAGCATTGACCTTAATATTTCAGTTGTCATGATGAGACAAGAAGCCTCTGGCCTCAAACTAACATCACCTGTGAGAAGGCCAACATCATATTTCCCACAGAAGTCTCTGTACTTCTGGTTGCTGATTGTTTTAATTGGAGCAGTATACACAGCTCTAGTGCAATGCTGCATGGCATTGGCATAAAAACATTGTAAAAAAATCTTGAAATTAAATCTAATTCGGAAGATAACTTAGAAACTACGGAAAAGCAAGGGATATGGCTTCTAATTATTAATCAATATCAAAACAATGATTTAGATTTACTTTTGATGCCAAAGCAAATGCATATTCTGCAACAACTGTCTTTCCAGCAGATGTATGAGCCGCCACAAAAACGGACTCTCCCTTTTCCAAATAATAAATAGCCTGTTTTTATCACAATAACCAAAAAGCCCGTGTAAGCAGTCTGTTACGAAAGACTACAAATTATCCTTCACAAGGCCAAACAGATGCAAACTATATGAGGAAAAGTAATAAGAGAATGTTGCTAGTAGAAACTCTAAAGAAAGCTTGGTTTCCTTCAAAAAGATAATTGAAGTCAGATAAAACAAAGAACTACCAAATTCTCACAGATGGAAAAAACAAAAAATAATCCAATCAGGTAAACAGGCAACGCTGAATGTTTTAGTAAATAGGGATAAAGGTAATAGAGATAAAAAAAAATAATAATAAAAAAAAAAAAAAACAATGTGAGAGTTGTAAAAGCTAGAGCAATTACATAAACCAGAAAGGATGGCATTGAGAAAGAAATTTGTTTTGGAACTGCTTGGACAATGAAGATTCCGCAAATGAGAGAGGCTTAAATGAAACTGAATCATACAAAAAGTTATCTTTAAACTAAAGGTCTAAATGATTGTTGGGATTTCATTTCCCAAGTCCAAATTCCTTTTCAGGAGTATGGCAACATAATTTTCTCCCCTAACCATAAAAAATCTATTGCATTCAAATGATAAAATAAAATTCTCAAGGTGGATACCTCTTTCTGGAATTTATCCAATTCAAACGGAAATTCAATTGCCCTGTCGGGAACTAGGTCATAAAAGTGATCTGCAATCCATTCACTACCTCCACTAATAGCCCAAGCCTGCCAATATATGGACTCATTAACCAAAATCATTACTAAAAAGGAATATCAGTAAAACAAATTGCATGGGAAGGAAGTGTTCATGTTCAAATGCAACAAATAAAAGGCTAGAGCAGCAAGAAGGAGAGTGTTCGAGATGTAACATAGTGTTGAAAGCTGCTATTTTCAACTACTTTACCTCTTTTTGTTGCTGACCACTCTCATCATTATTCTCATCTAATCTCCCTGCGTCAAATGATAAAATCTCATCCAAGGCAGATGATCCATTCTCAAGACTGTCAGGAGCATCAACCTGGCTTGCCTCAGCTTCTGACTGAACAGAATCTGATTCTGTTGAATGCCCTTCTATACACATTGCATTTGAAGTTAGAAACAAAACCAATGGCTTAAATGACTGAATAAGAGAAAGGGAATGAAAAGATGTCAGTGAAACAAAATTTTCCTGGACCCTAGCTTGCCAACCACGTTACTACAAGGGACAATGGAAGTTAATGTTCTTTCATGGAGTAAAAATTCCTGGAATGTCTTACATGAGTGAACTTGAATGCCAAAAGGGAAAAAAAGCAAGATTTTCACTAGATGACCTATCTTATAAGGGTGCATGGACACATATAGTCAATGTAGAAAAGGCATCCATCTTTAGCCAGTATATATTTAGACTACTTTCGATTAGCACTTATTTTCTTTTTTTCCAAAAGAAGCTTTGAATATTGTACCAACTGTTAAAAGGATCAAAAGAAAGTTGCCAATCGCATGCAACATAATGTTATTCTAAATAAAAAGCATCAATATTTACCAAAAGAAGTCCAAAAAAATAAGCAGAGATCAGAATTCAAAAATGCAAAATCACTTTCATGGCAACAAGAGAACATGGCGCAAGTCATGCATACCATCTTTCTCAGGTTCTGGAACATCTTCTTCCCAAGCTTTTTTGAACAAGTCATCAAACTGTACAGACAACTCAGTCTGCAAACACCATGAATATGCAAAGCACAAATCAAACATACGACACACAGAGGTTGTTATTGCACTTGTGTTTTTCATACTTATTTCATAATAGTTTTAGGTGATTCCATTTGGCCATAGACAACATATTATACAAAGTGAAGTAAATAGTAGATAACTACAAGTTTCAACAGGAATACAATAGATCAACACATAAACTGACCAACTTTTCAGCTGATGTTTTATTGAGTGAACTTTGGTCCTTGTAAACATTCCACGAGCAAGGATGTCCCTTCAAAATTGAAATGTAAGAGAATTAGGAACCAAGAAAAGTACAAGTAACTTTGGATTTAAAAAGTAAAAAGAACACCAAGTTCAATGTTGTATTAAGAATATTACCATAAGATCACCAATGTCCAATCCTTGCTTAAATCCTGGTGGAATTGTTTGGGCAGGACCACCAATTAGCACCTCCCTAACCCACTCGCCATTAGATGCACCATCAGGAAGAATCCTCTCCACAGTTTGATCATCTAAGCCTCCAGGACGAAAAGGGCGGTTATTAATGCTTCCTCTCACAAAGTCTTTGGCACCACCATTAGCTGGGCGTGGAAAAGAACTAGAAGCTTGACCCCCGACTATCAGTTCTGATACATCCACCTAAACAATATAAGATTCCAATTCTACTTATCAAAAAATAAATAAATACAAGTAGCACCTGTTAAAAAGATATCCAATTCTCTGAAAAATGTCAAAACTCAAAACGATAAAAGGGAGAATATAACCAAACTCTAGAATAAGCTGCCATTTTCCCCTTTTCCAAGAAATATATCCAAAATAAAATAGTAGCGAATGCAAATCACACCTCCAAGGAATTAGGTTCCCACTTTGTTTCAATGGATCCCTCCTTGCATCGTCTGAATGGTAACTCCCACACTGGAACCATTACAGTTCTTGGCAATGACGGCTCCAATGGTATTTTTACCCTGTCAAACCAGTCAAAATCCCATTGCCTTCCCGCTTTTTCTGGAGAAAAGGCATCCTCGTCCAATCTTGGCAAAAGATACTTCTCCTTTATATGCTCCTTAATTGATTCAGGTGTTTCCCTGGGAAATGCGGGTGGCTGAAACACACAGTTCAAATAAATAAGAAGCTAAGTCACTTCAAAAACCCTAGACAACGGCAAAGCAACTCCGAACTTGAACCTCTCCATCATCAAAAGCCCAAAACGGCACAGAAATGAAACTAAAACAGTAGTTAACTGTTTGCAGATGATAAAAGCGAGGAAATAAACACTTACGAGAATAAAGTCGGGGAGCGATTTGATAGGGTTATCGCGTTCCTCGGTGTAGAGAGGCTCAACTCTGAGGTGGCCGCTGTGGCCGGAGAAACCGACTCGGAAACTCAATCCATTCGCTGCTTCGATCGGTTTCATTTGCCGGTGCCGAGACGTTACACGAATTGACCGTTTTGTGGAAATGTTTGGTTTCTGAGTTCGATTCGAACGCTTTTTCGCGGGTTTCGAATGAAGCAGGACAAGGAAACTACTACTACAATTTTCCGAGTGCCACTGTGCAATGAGTAGAGCTTGGGGTTTGTTTGGCTGAAAGGATTTTAAATTTTCCAGGTAATTATATTACTCCTCCTATATTTTGGCATGGGGCTGGGCTTCACCTTTACTTTTATCATATCATATCAGATCAGATTTCCGATTGTACAACCTTGGGCTTAAATAAGGAGAAGTCTATTACTCTGGCGAGGACAAAACTAGCCCAAAACCTGTGTCATTGGCCCAATTTAACCTACTCCTCTGAATAGGAGAAGTCTATTGACTATTCCTTTTTTCCTGAAGTAATAGTTTCCTTTGGATAGGGGGGGGGGGGGTTTGATATCCCAACTATGAGGTTACAGACTTATACGGTGACAATTTAGGCCAATCTTAGAATTTGTTTGTGGAGTTCATGGTATCACAATTTTGTACCTACGCTGGATTATCTAGGAGCTAGGGGTGTAAGTGATACAACACTATTCGCAAGCTATTCGAGTTCGATTTGAAGAAAATTCAAATTCGATTCGGTCATTATCGAGCCGAGCTCGAGCTCGAGTATCGAATCGAGCCGAGCTCAAGCTCAATGATGCTTGATTCGATACTCGTCGAGCTACTCGATACAAATATATATATATATATATATATATATATACATACATAATATTATATATCTAATTAAAAAACAAGTGGATCAGCCCGCGCTGGCGCGTCGGGCGTTCAGAATTCTACTTCTTTAAACAATTTTATGTTCGAATTAAATTATTGATGCATAGGAAAGATCGAAAGTACTATGATTTTAAATGTGTTGCATCTTTAAAAGGCTATACTATATATACTAAATATTATTTGAAAGATCCAGAGAATTTACCAAAGGCCCCTTTTAAGAATCGATGAGGAGGCTCCATTTGAACTTTTTTTGTCCTTTTCTGTCTTTTCCTTTTTGCCAAATTACTAAGAAGACCATATGTTAGTTTCTTACCCTTGAGCCCTTTTTTGTAATTATCCTTTCCTTTCACATAAATGTTATAATCAATCCTATCCTCCCTTAATTATCTAGAATTTTAACATCTTTCAGGTCTTTCATGTCCATATGAAGAAAAGAGTAAACTTAGTTTTCTGTTTAAGTGCTACACACTTTAGAAGAGGAAACAAAATTGAAGCTATTGCACCTGTCCATGTACAAACTAATATTTACTATTTATTGCCAACTTTAGGGCATATGCTCAATGTTAATAGTATAGCCTTTTAAAGATGCAGCACAAAATACTAATAAAATTACAAATTTTTGAATCGAAATCCTTTCTGCATTCAAACAATAATAAAAAAATCTATAACAAAGAATGTCAGACGTGCCAGCGCGGACCGATCAACTTGTTAACATTAAGCATATACCCTAAAATTAGCAATAAATAGTAAAAACAGGACATGAAAATAAAAACTAAGTTTACTCTCTTCTTCATATGGACATGAAGGCCTGAAAAGAGGTTACAATTCTAGCATTCATTAGCAAAAGTAGAAATAAGGGGGATATGATTTATTATCACATTTATGTCAAAGGAAAGGATAATTACAAAAAAAGGCTCAAGGGTAAAAACTGGCTAGAAACTAACCTAGGGTCTTCTTAGTAATTTGGCAAGTGAGAAAAGACAAAAAAAGTACAAAAAAAAGTTCAAATAGAGCCTCCTCATCGATCCCCAAAAGGGGCCTTTGGTAAATTTCCTGAGTCTTTCAAATAACATTTAATTTAGTATATATTACCTAAATATACCTGTCGAGTTCGAGCTCGAATTTTAGCTGAAAATGATTTTTTTTTTAATTTTTTAATTAAGTATCGAACTTGCCGAGCCGAGCTCGAGTAGCTCGATACTTGATTCGAGCCGAGCTCGAGCTCGATGGTCGAAACTCGATCGAGCTTGAGTCGAGTATCGAGCTCGAGCTCGAGTAGCTCACTACTCAACTCGGCTCGACTCGATTACACCCCTACTAGGAGCCAGTGTTGTGTTTGTCAGAATCTAAATTTAATGTTGTCCGATTGCTTTCCATGAGGGTAGTTAGGTCCTTTCCCCCTTTTACTTCCGAAGTAAAGACTTCGTAGTCCATTATTTATTTTCTTTTGCCCTTTAATCAGGGATGCAAGTGGGTAGTAGATAATAGGGATCCCGGCATTACCCGACTCGATTAAGTAGGGTTAGGGTATTGTGTAATAGGGTTATGGTAGGGTACGGGTAGTGATTTTAGTACCCGTGACGGATTCGGGTAGGGTACGAGTAATGACCTTAGGGTACCCACTACCCGAACCCGATTACTAATTAATTATTTTAATATTAAAATTTTATTTATATATTATATTTTTACTTAAAAATTACTCCTAATTAATCTAATTAAAATTTGTTTATTGTTAAAAATATAATTTTTAACTTGGTTTTACAATTATATAAGTTAATTTTAATTTATTCATTTAATTTTAATCTATTTATTATTATTTAATTATAAAGTAAAAAAATATTCGGGTTTTTTATCGAGTTAGGGTAGTTAACGGGTAGTTGATATTTTATACGGGTAGGATACGGGTAGTGATTTTAAAAAATAACCGGATAGTTATAGGGTTCGGGTACCCTAAAAAACTAATAGGGTTAGGGTACGGGTACCTCAAAATTCGCGGGTATCCTACCCGGTTGCATCCCTACCTTTAATCACCCCTTTCCCACCTCAATGTAGAATTATAGATGTGTATGAAGTGTAAACTTTGTAGCCGTGTTCAAATTGTCTATGTAGAGTAAATATTTAATTGATGTACTATCAATGAGATCAACTTGCAGGTTTAAGGTTTTGGTAACTTGTGAGTGTTATTATCACTGTCTTATTCTCTTCTCTTAATCTTCTCCTTTGCAAACTTAAATAAATATGTGAATATTTCAGGCCAGAGCTGGATTAGATTATGAATCCTCTTACGGAAAAGTAAGACCAAATGATGACACAATTATGAAGCTGCAAAGAACAACACCTTACTACAAAAGAAATCGAGCCCATATCTGCAGTTTCTATGTCCGAGGGGAATGCACAAGAGGTGTTGAGTGCCCTCATAGGCATGAGATGCCTGAAACTGGGGAGTTGTCGCAGCAAAATATAAAAGTCCAATTCTTAAATTATATGTGCATTTTGCTGTTCTGTGCATTACTGATGCCTTCTATGCATTGGATATTGGAAGTGCGTTGGTACTTAACTAAGCATAAGGCCTAATTCATTTATGGCTCAGGGTGACTAATGACCATATGGCTGGTGCCTTTTGCTCACTTAATGTGTCCCATGACATTTTTTCTACTATTTTGTTGAATATGCAATGGTTGATATCTACTATTTTCTCTCTCTTAACATCTTTAGTAACACATGATATTGGTAATTGATCTTATATATGGTTTTCTGCTTTTGGATATATCTTAATTGGTTTATAATAGTATTTTCCTGTAAAATAATCTGACAGACTCATTTTCCTCTTTTTCTTCATGTGCTTATGTTAATTTGAGGATCTATGATACTTTTATCAATGTAATAGATATGCTCTAGCATGAATACTAACTTAAATTGTTTTCGAACAGACCTACCATGTAGCAATCTAAAATACTGACGCTTGCAATGCATGATTTTTTAGGTGTGTTGTTACTCCATTTCACCCCTTTGTTTTTCATTTCTGGCTTCTGAACATCTCAGGCTGAACGATCCAGTAGCATTGAAGCTACTCAACAAGGCTGGTGAAATGCCTTCTTTGGAACCTCCTGAGGATGAAAGCATAAGAACCCTCTATGTTGGTGGGCTGGTCAAAAAGATCAATGAGCAGGATCTAAGGGACAACTTCTATGCCCATGGTGAAATTGAATCTGTAAAGATGGTTCTTGACAAAGCATGTGCTTTTGTAACCTACACAACCAGAGAAGGTGCAGAGAAGGCTGCAGAAGAGCTCTCTAATAAGCTGGTTGTAAAGGGTCTGCGGTTGAAGCTTATGTGAGGGAAACCACAGGCACCAAAACCTGACTTAGAAACCTCTGAGGGAGCAAGGCAGCTGGCAGCTGCTCATAGTGGCTTGTTACCCCGAGCAGTTGTATCGCAGTAGCAGAACCAGTTTCAACCATCTGGCAGCCAGGAACAACTACCACCGATGCACTACTTCAATATCCCGCCCCCACCTCAGCAAGAGAGGACCTTCTACCCATCAATGGATCCTCAAAGAATGGGTGCACTAGTTCAATCCCAAGATGGGGAGAACAAAGCTGGATCAGAAAAACCACAACAAGGTCAGCACTATCACTATGGTTATCAAGCCATGCCACCGCCACCACATGGGCAGCATCCTCATCAGCTTTATCCACCATATGGATACATGCCACCTTACCAACAATATCCTTCTTATCATTAATTCTGCAATGCCACCTCCTCAAACACCAACATCAACTCAACAGTATCAACAATCTGGGCCACAAGGGCCTCCACCCCTTATGAGTGGACCATCATTCACTGCCCAATCTGAGACTGCACCTTCAGGTGCACTCAAGGGCAGATCCCACTGGGGGCACTGGGGCACGTGCCCCAACTAGGATCCAATAGGCCACTATACTATGAAGGAAAAAGATTAAAATTTTATTATAAGTAGACACTTTCCCCCCACTAATTCATCATGAAGAGATAATATAGTGCATTTGACTTTAGGTTTTCTAGTAATTTCTAAAGTACAGGATCACGGGTTTGTAACTTCGTGTACCTTTTACAGTGTTAGCCAATCCCATTAGTTTCCTTTCTTTTGTTAACTTCTCTCTTAAGTTATTTCTAAGTCTATATATGCCTATATGTTTAAATTGATTTATTTTATTAGAACCATTTCCAAGTTGTATCATTATATATATTATATATATAAATTTTCAACACCTAACAAATTTACCAAAGAGCTCAATCAACTTTTGACAATGATGGAGATAACCACTTAATTTTTGTCTTTTTATTTTTAAGCTCAAATTAATAGGTTTCCTCACGTGTAAATTCAGATTCAAATTAAAGAAAAATGCTCATTGCGGTCAAGATTTTTTTAATAAGATTCTTACTATGTAGCGCAAGCTAACACACTTGTTATTATAGTATAATAATTATTATTAACTAATATGATTAGTATATATACTATAATAGTAGAACTTTTCTTTGTTGAATTTCAAATGTTTTTTTAAATGAAAGTTATACATAAATATATTTGATAATGTGCCACCACTCAAGAAAAAATCCTGGTGGCTTCTACTGCTTCTAGGTCACCCCAGCAGTAAAGATTCACCATATTGCTGTATGGTTTCTTCCTTTGTTTCAATCCAGCTTAATGTCAAGCTGGTTTTTTTGCATTCTGTATGCAACATGCCTTGTATAATTATGCTATTCTAAGTGCTAACGCCTGCATTCGGTGTCCCACTAATTCAATTCCATTGGTGATATTTTAATAAAGCTTATTGCCTTCTTCAAATTGGGATTAGTGAATTGTAACTTGAGAAATTTCGGATTACATGGTAAATGAACCTCTTGACCTCATTTGGAAATAGTAATAGACTTTTTTTACCTTTTGTTCTTTTATTTTATTTGGTTAAACCTTTTGTTCTTTTTTGCTCAAATTTATTGTGAGAATTTGTAGTCATGGACCAATTTAGAAAATCTGGCCAATATATATATAAACCATTTTCTTTTTTTTATGAAAAAGGCAGCAATCCAGATTAAATTAAGATAAGTCTTGGGAATGAGATTCCCATACAATCAGCCATACAACAGTCAAACAAGAAATCAGGAAGTCTGTTGTAAAGTACAAAATGATCAACAACCGAATCAGGAAGCTCCTTCCATGATTAGCCAAAATATCAGCAGCCCTGTTGGTCTCTCTATAGGAGTGCCTGAGCTTGAAGCTCAAAAAACCTTGCTTCAATGACCTGCAATCATCAATAAGGTTGCCAAGGCGGTGAGTTGAAGTTTCAACAGTATCAATCAAGTGGATTATAATCTTTGCATCCAAATTAACCATTAACTTCTGCACACCCAAATTTAAAGCCAGTTGAATTCCATTTCTCAAACCCCACAACTCAGCCTTTAAAGAATTTGCCCACCCTAACTTCCTAGCATAACCAGCCACCCATCCACCATTTTCATTCCTAAGCAAACCACCAGAACCAGCTTGTCCAGCATTACCTTTACAAGACCCGTCCGAATTTAGTTTAATCCATCCCTTAGGAGGGGGTGTCCAGTAAAGATCCACAAGAGTTCTTTTGGAAATTTGGGGGATATGACCAGCAAGATGAACAAATTCAGAAGCTTGAGCTAGACCAAATTAAAAATATCATCATGAGATAAAGTTTTCCCTTAAAAAAGCCTAAGATTTCTGGCTTTCCAGGTATGCCAACAACAATAAGAAAAAATAGAATCCCAAGGCAGTCCATTGAAGGAAACAGAATGCTTAAGATTAAAAGAGATCCAACTAAGGGGATCAGAAGAAGAGAAAAAATCAGGAGGGTGAAAAGGAAAAAGATGGCAAACAGCAGAAGCCAAAGGACAATCGCGAAGAATATGCAAAATAGTTTCCTCTGAATCAGGACAAATATCACAGCACAAATCCAGACCAATATTCCTTTGACAAAGCATGGATTTACAAGCAAGGCTGTTGTGACCCACTAACCAAAGAAAAAATTTAATTCTGTTGTGACACAAGGCTTTCCAAGGATGAAGCCAAAGAGTGTTATGAGAAGGGTTATCATTAACAGCCATCGAATAGGCTGATTTGAGGGAGAAGTCCCCATTACTTGACAAATGCCAACAGAATTTATCAACATCAGAATCAGAAAATGAAAAAGCAGTTGATGTAATTTTATCAAGAATCTGGGGGGGCAAAGCAAAAGAAATGCAATCTAAGTTCCAATTACCATTAATGCCAAAACAATTAGCCACTAACAGTTCATCCTCCTTAAAACTAAGGGGCCCCTCAATCATACATCTAATGCTAGTGTTCTCAATCCAGCTATCAAACCAAAAATTTGTATCATTACCTGACATAATCAATTTTCTAGTGCCTTTGTTAAAAACCTCCCTACCCTTGCTCAAACCAGTCCAGGTAGAAGAGTTAGTGCCCTTCTTTCTAGTTAAAGTTCTGGTGTTATATTTGCAGCTCAAGGCTTTGGCCCAAAGATCGTTGGGGTTCTTCTTAAGCCTCCAGATAAGCTTGGCCATAAGGGCCACATTCCTCATTTTTGCTCTACGGATGTTAATGCCACCTGCCCTCTTACTTCTAGCCAGTTTGTTCCAACTCGCTAGATGCAAGTTTTCTTTCTGGTCAGTGTCTCCCCATAAAAAATTCCTATGAACCCTGTCTACCTCCTCATGGATAGAACTAGGAAGAAAGGTGACTTGTATAGGGTAGTCCATAATGGCAGAAGTCACCGATTGCACCAAAGTGCACCTTCCAGCAAGGGATAGAGTTTTGGCCTTCCAACCACTAAGCCTATTTCTGATCTTGTCCAGCAGGTAGGTGTAATCTTGCTTTTTAGGGTTTTTCTCCAAAAGGGGCCATCCAAGATAGGTGCCGAGAGTTCTAGTCTTCTTAAAACCCAGAGAATAGGCAAGGGGGTTAGCCTTATCATCTCCAATCTTAGGAGAGAACCAAACCTTTGTTTTGTCCTTGTTCACCAACTGATCAGACTTGTCACAAAAGTCAGCTAGAACCCTACTGATAGTCTCACAATTTCTATTGTTAGCCCCAGCAAACAAGAGGATATCATCCGCAAAAAGGGTGTGGGAAATTTTAGGGCCCTTTTTTCCTACCTTAATAGGTTTCCAATTCCCCTCTCTACACTTCTTATTAATCATGATGGAAAGGTACTCCATACAAATGATGAAAAGATAGGGGGATAGAGGCTGAAAATTCCTTCGAAGAGGAGCCATTAATCAAAATGGAAAGACTAGAATTAGTGATGCAAGGCATAATAAGGGCACTCAAATCCGCAGGGAAGTTATAGAAATCAAGCATATGCTTAATAAAGCTCCATTCTAATCGATCGAAAGCTTTTTCAAGATCGATTTTGATAATCATCCACCCTTCCCCAGCAAGACTATTCCTAGCAGAGTGAACACATTCTTGGGCAAGAATAATATTGTCACTAGTTCTTCTACCCGAAATAAAAGCCCCCTGCACAGGATTAATCAAATCATTAAGTAGTGGCTTGAGTCTAAGGGAGATAATTTTAGTTATCATCTTGTAAGAGGTGTTACCTAAGCTAATAGGCCGAAACAGCTTGATGGTGCCAGGGTTCGGGACTTTGGGAATTAAACAAATTAAGAATTTCTTCCAGTCACTAGGCATAATCTTAGTAATAAAGACATTCTGGATAGCCTCACAAAAGTTGACTTTAACCAAATCCCAACAATTTTTTAAGAAACCGACATGCAGGCCATCAGTGCTAGGAGCCTTGAAAGGTTTCATACTCCAAAGGGCAGCTTTAATTTCCTCAACAGAAGGAATCTTAGAAAGCATATCAGGACAACTGTTACTAATACCATCCATATTCCCAGGCCAATCCGAAGGGGCTGCCAGACAATGGTCAAAGGAAGTGGTGTAGAGGTTCTAAAAAAAAGAGATAATATGATTAGTACAGTCCTCTAATAAGCCAATTATCCTGATTATCTTTGATAGTGACAATTTGATTACGCTTTCTTCTAACAAAAGTAGAAGTGTGAAAAAACTTAGTGTTACTATCACCCTGATTTAACCAGTCAATCATAGACTTCATGGCCCATAAAGATTCCTCATTTCTAAGAACAAAACACAAATCCTGCTTTAACTATTTTTCAAGATCAATAAGGAATTGGGAAGGCCTAGTCGAATAAGCAATCTGAATACCTTTAAGCCTAGCAAGGATCTTCTTCTTCATAGAAAAAATATTACCAAACACAACTCTATTCCAAAACTCTAACAGCCTCCACAAAAGCAGAAATAACATTGTCAAGATCATGAGGATGCAAAGACCAGGCTGACTTGACCACATCGAAAAAAGAAAGATCCGTAAACCACATAGGTTGAAAACGAAAAGGCTTAATAGAGAAAAAAGGTGAGACATTAAAAGGGGAAAGGAAAATGGGGGAGTGATCAGAAATGGTGCGAGTTAGATGAAAAAGAGAGGCATCAGGAAACAAATCTAACCAAGCTCTATTAACCCATGCTCTGTCAATGCGTTCCATGATAAGAGAGGAGAAAGGGTTAGAATTGGTCCAAGTAAATCTAGGACCAATGAAGCCAATATCAATCATACCACAAGCATCAAGGGAATCAATAAGCCATTTAGCACGAGAATAATTAACTGGTCTACCCCCAAATTTGTCATCAGAACAAATAGGTTCATTAAAGTCACCGATCCACACCCAAGGCAAATTCATAAAATCCAAAGCAAGACTTTTCAAGTAATCCCAGAGAAGCTTTCTACTGATAAAGTCAGGACTCGCATAAATGGCAGAAATAATGAGAGGGTTATCAACATTACTAACCTTCACCATCACGGTGATCTCCAGCTGAGTAAAACTGACCGTCTCCACATTCATCTCTTGCCGATTCCGGAGAAGCCAAAAACCCCCCTGAAAACCCAACTGGTTCCACCGAAATGCTACCATCAAAACCTAAATTCTCTCTTATTGCATCACCCCTCGCTCCACTAACCCTTGTTTCAGTAATTACCAGAACATCCGGCTTATGCTCATTAACCAGATCACGAACAGTTTTGGAAAAATTAGGGTTTCCAGCCCCTCTTGCGTTAAAACAGATTATCTTAATTGGTGTTGCAAGATCTATTGCCTTCCTTCCGCTTTCCATCACTTGCTTCCTTAATCTCCTTTTTAAATAGGATTTGTCTTCTATATATGGCACTATCCTTACCAGATGTTCCATGAACCCCCTTCCTAGCAGTACGGAGGACTCCACGGAGACGGAGGCCACTTGGACGGCGGGTTCTTCCGCTACCACTACTTTACGCTGGGTTCCCCTTAGCCGTATCGTTGCTGGAGGATCTTCTGGCCCTCGAATGACTTCTGATCCCATCTGAAGAAGACGCATGTTTGGCGGCACTTCGGTCATCACATGACCCATCATTCCCCTTTCCATCAGTTCCTGAACCAGATCTGGGTTCTGCAGTCTCAAGAAGGTGTCCTCTACCGAAGGTGGGAAGTGATCTTGAATTCTCATCCACTCCATCAAGGTCCGGGCATAGTCTCTCGTCGACGCCTCCTTCACCGCTTGCCCGATCAAGATTAACATTATTTCCAGCTCCATCAAGGTCAGTTCCCTTGCATCCACTCCCGGGACAGCCGGATATGCTATTCCCAACTGCTCCTCCATCAGAAAAATTAGTTCTTGAATATCTTCTGGCATCGTTTCCAAGTCCTCCAACACCATTTTGGACTAGTGAATCTCTTTCCTCAGTAGGCTTATCAAACGTCTTACTCACAGGGTTTGGAGAAGGAGAAGCATCTGAAGCTTTTGAACACTCCCCTTTCTGAAATAAGTTAAAGTCCCCTGCAGAAGGGATGATAGCTAAAGAAGCGAGAGTTGGGTTACTAGAAGACGGCCCATAATGACTATTGGGCTCACAAGTGGGCCCACGAGACCCAAAATCAGAATCTGAACTTTCCCCCTCAATTTCAATTTCCCGCTTCTTCCCTTTGGGTTCGAAATTTGAAGGGGTTTCCTTGGGTTTCCAAACCTGGTTTGACATGTCCCCAGTACTGTTCCTTATCCTTCTACCTTGGGAGTCAGACCTCCTTCCTCGTCTGTTTCTGGTTCTGGACCTACCCCTTGAGCGAGATTTCACCTTTCTTCTGTTGACATGCATCCATGACCCAAATGCTCTGCCATCCGAGGATTCTTTATCGTTAACATCCCCTTTGTCTTCCTCCGCTGCTTTGTCCACATGGCAGTCATCTTTTTTGTGACCCATTAAACCACATGCATAACAAAAAGTTATGCCCTCATATTGGAGGTCTAGAATCTTCTTTCCAACCCGAATATTTTTCATCAAAGGTTTGGAGATTGGAAGCTGAACACAGATCCTTGCAAATCTGCCTCTACTACTGTTATCAGTGTGAAAATCCATCTTGAGGAGCTTGCCCAAATAATCACCGACCTTAGTAAGGATTTCTCTGTCAAAGTATTCAATAGGCAGATTTGGAAGCCTAATCCAAACATCTGAGAAATCTTCAAACTTAGCTTCAGAGGGCTGGAAGTTCGGTTCCCATCTTCTAACAGCAAGTCTAGTAGAGCCAATGAACCAAGGCCCCTTAAACAGGGCTCTGTCAGCATCCGCCTTCCTCTCAAGTTTGACAAAAAAGAAACCACCTTCCAATTCCAGCACCTGATATCTACCTTGTATTTGCCATAAAGCCTTAATTCTATCATTAATGACTTTAAAGGGGACATGTCGTCCCTGCACATTAATGATGAGTCAGTTAAGCCGTGGGGCTCTAACTCTAGCTTTTTTCTGCCTTGGAGAGTTTAATGGTAGGTATGGAGTCATCAAAGTCCTCATCATCCGAGATGTCATCCAAATTAATGGAGCAAGCAGCATTAAAGACCAGCTGACAGTGGAGGATGTCCCTATAAGAAGGCTTGGCAGAAGAGTTTCCTTCTAAGACAACAAAGGGATTAGAAGGCTTGTCTTCTGCCACATTAAAGGAGGGATTAGACGAGGAAAATCTGCCCTCTAGAGAGCAGGGAAAATCAAACTCAGCCATAGATCAAGAGAGGAGTAAGAGGAAAAAAGGAAGTGGAGGGGAGGAGAGAAGGGAGAGCATTTTTCCTGATATTTTGAAATCAAAATAATTTTGGGAAGGTAAAAAAAAAAAAAACCAATTTAGTAACTTATGATTTTTTTTTTTTCATAAAACTAAAGGATTTGATCAGTAATTAGGATTAGGACCGCTTCACTATAAACTTTTACTACATGTTTGGTTCGCTGGAATCGTAATTCTTTTCCATCCAAATTCAGTGGTCCCATTTATGCAAATGTTTGGTTCAATGTAATGGCTTTTCAAATTACGGGCTTATTACGTCAGTTGCCGTAATTGTAAATCGGTACTCAACATCAAGATTTGCAATTCGGCGTTTTAAGGAATTGAGAACACTGTTTATATGACAATTTTATCCTTAAAAATTTTTTATAATTCCAACAGTTGTCCTTCATTTTCTTCCTTCCATCCTCTTTGCCCATTCATTTGTCCAGAATTCCAGATCCCATTCATCTGTCGACGGGGACCTTTCCTTGCTTGGGAGACTATCGACGGTCAAATTACGTGGTGTCACTGCTTTCTTAGCTTCACCTCCGTCTTTGCTGTCTTGCCTCGCCACCACCGAATGAGAGTAGAAACAAAAAGATGAAGTAGAGCAGCCATCAAATAAGCTCCTGGGATCTGCAATGATATGACAGAGATCGATGGAAGCTTCAAGTAACAATGAGTGACAAAGATCCACTTTTAATTTTACCAAACAAAGCTATCAAGCAAAAGGAAATATATACTTTTAATTTTACCAAATAAAATTTTGCTTTCTATGTTAATGGTGAGATGTACTCTATTTTTTCATATATATAGCCTTCATTAAAGATTTGCAAGAACCAGATTTCAAAAATAGATTGTAGGAAGTTAGGAACCAGTTTCTAGCCATGGTGGAGTCGTCGGGTAAGTAAGGAAGGAAGGAGGAAGGAAGAAGAAAAGAGGGGAAGAATGATAAGAAGGTTAAAATTGTATTTTTATATATATTTATTATCAATTACCTTTCTATTCAGCATTTCAACCAAACCATGAAATGAATTTAAGATTTTCCACCCAATTCCCTCTTTATTCCAATTACGACTAAATGCAATTGCGGTCTAATTCCATTCATATGAACCAAACATGCAGTTACAGTTACAGTGAAGCGGTCTTAAATTCCTAATCTATGGGTGGAGCCGTGGAGGGCTGGGCTGATATCTGTCCGTTGGTTGGATCCTCCCAAGACGATCACGTAACCATTTGCAACTCGCCACGTCATTTGATGAAGGTTATTCTTGTCACTTTATCCTTTGCCAGGTCATCTTCCAAGTTCCAATAGCCTTTCCCTTCCTTTTTACCAAAAAACTCCCACCTTATACACGTGTTACGGTTTGATTATCCCAACTCTAACCTTAAAGCGCCCCAAACCCGAAAGAAGCCCATTCGAAATTTGGAATGAACAAAAAGCCAACGGGGCCACGGGCTCGAAGTGAAGAATTCAACCGGATTTTAATGCCCTCCTCACGTCCGCATCTCCAGAAACTTCTGTCAGAGCCCTTTACTATATATACACAGTTCCTTTTGCCATTTTCCGGTTCTTTTCAATCTTGTGCAAATTTATACGAAAGAATTCTTGGCCATTAAGAAAGAGAGAAGGAAATCTCTAGCGTTTGACCCGTCCATTTGTTCAAGGTAAGTCATCCTTCTAATCAATTTATTGCCTTGAATTTAATCAACTTCTATGTGATTTTTCCAGAATCGATCTGTAATTCTGGTAGGGGATGATATTCTTTTGATTATTCTTTATGTGAATTTTGTAAGTTGAATTAGAATTTGAATTTGGATTTGGCTTCCTTATGATTAGAGATAGTTTTGTTTTTGAATTCTAGCAGCTTAGATTGGTTGCTAAGAGGAGTCTACGGCTAAAATATTAAAATTCAATTCAATCTTGTTTTATTAAAAATGATAGAATATAAACTATCAACTTGAATTTTACTAATTTAATCATGGAAGCTTTTGATTTTCTGATTAATCGGCTCTATAAAGATTAATTAATGCTTTAGATACGAGCACTTGTTTGAGAATGTGGTAAACATTGTCCTTTCGAGTCAAGAAATTGTCTTATCTCTTTAGTTAATTACTAATTATGCATTTAGATCATATAGGGGAGAGTGCAATTTAATATTGAGTTGTATTTGTGTTTAATTGGCCAGATGTCTTACTCTCGGAGGTCAAGGTATTCTCGTTCTCCTTCCTACAAGCATTACAGCAGATCTGTCTCAAGATCTTTGTCGAGTTCAAGGAGTCGATCAAGGTAGTTAGTGTTTTTAGTTTGGCCCTTATGGCTTATGCTGCTTATTGTGCTCTTGTGTCACTATATGCTGATATATGTTTGCCATTTGAATTCTATTGGCAGGACTCCTGAAAGTGATGTTGAAAATCCTGGAAACAATTTGTATGTGACAGGGTTGTCGCCTCGGATCACGAAGAGAGAGTTGGAGAAGCATTTTGCTAGTGAGGGAAATGTATGGTTGAGTATAGCTTTGATTATTATTTATGTGAATTTGTTATGTCCTAAATTTTTGAATTTTAGTTGCTGGAAAACATGTTTTATTTTTTCATTCAAACTAAGTTGGATCGTTCAATCATTTCCGCATGGTCAATTGATATGAATTTGTGCTCTGTGAGTTCTTACAATGAGAGGCTTTGATATTTATATGTATAGGTCATTGATGTTCATCTTGTGGTTGATCCATGGACGAGGGAATCTCGTGGATTTGGGTTTGTTACAATGGGCACCAATGCAGAAGCTGAGCGCTGCATTAAGTATTTGAACCGCTCTGTTCTTGAAGGACGTGTAATTACGGTGGAGAAGGTAAAACATTCTGAATTCAGTTTCATCTGGATTACTGGCTGTGTTGATAGTTGTTAGCAACTGTGCCTTGCTTAATGTTGCATAAGAATTATGGACAGTCAGTTCTATGAGTTTGAATATTGTTTGCTTCTTTCCACTTGAAGTTTTTGTGGCAGCAGGTTAGCTGTGTGTAGCAGCTCTTCACCAAACTCAAAAGTCTTACAACTAACCAAACAAATCAAATACAACCAGAAGTATCAGACTGTTAGGGTTGTATGCCCTTAATTTCTCTCTTTATTTTAGCTGTTATGCCTTTTGGCTGTTTCGTTTATACTGCATGTTGATTAAATTTATTACCTTTTTGGGGAAATTGAAAATGAAAGAAAAGTGATACTCTTTATAACCTCTTATTTGGGGATTGGTTGGTAATGCCACAATCTCATGCTGTGAGTTTTGTTTGCTGCAGGCTAAGAGGCGGAGGGGAAGAACCCCTACCCCAGGAAGGTATTTGGGGTTGAGAACAATTCGTGGTATGACTGCTTTCTATTAGTCTTGTAATTGAATACATTTTATTAAACTGGATTACTTTAAAATCCCTCCCAGTCAATTATATTTATACAATGCACTTCTATGCATACAGTGCGCGGTCGATCACGAAGCTACTCTTCACGTCGTTCTCCTAGCTATTCTCCTTATTCAAGAAGCAGGAGTAGATCACCTCGTTATTCATCTGATAGGAGTAGGAGCAGGTCGTACTCTCGTTCTCGCTCGCCTTATAGCAGATCCCCAGATTCTCGATACTATAGAAGACGTGACCGTTCCTACTCTCCTGATGATCGATACTATAGAAGGCGTGATAGGTCCTACTCACCAGATGACCGCTACTACCGTAGGCGTGAAAGGTCCTACACGCCAGATCACCGCTACTACCGTAGGCGGGACCATTCCTACTCACCTGATGATCGATACTATAGAAGGCGCGATAGGTCCTACTCTCCATATGGCTCTAGGTATGATTCACCTGATGATCGATACAGTAGAAGACACCGTTACCGTTCTGTTTCTCGAAGCCCTACGCCACCTCGGTCAAGGAGAAGTTCAAGGAGGAGCTATTCTCGTAGTGTCAGCCCGAAGCAGAGGACCAGCTCAAGGAGGAGTTACTCTCGCAGCGCCTCTCCTTCAGAGAGGAGGTCAAGGAGCTCTTCTCGAAGCATTTCTCCACCACCTGGGAAGAGCTCAAAGAGTTCTAGGCAGGAAGGGTCTCCTGACAGATACTCTAGGAGTAGAAGTGCAAGTCCAACTTCTAGATCTGTTTCAAGATCAGTTACTCCCAAGTCTTCTTCATCCTGAATCTCGATGCTTGCTTAATCTCTTCATGGAACTTTGATGTATAATTGAACCAATATTGATCTGCATGCTGTACCCTTGTAGCTTTTAGAGAACTTGATGTTGACTTATATTGTAATAAGTGGCTTTGTTTTCTTGCTCTGCTTGTTTGTTAGTAGAATTTATCAACTTTTGTGAAATTGATTTTCCAGAGAAAGCATTTACTATTTTAGATTAAATCTATCTAAATCTTATCTAAGTCAATAAAACTTGTGTGCCATGATGATTTTCTATTGTTCACTTCATTGCTACTGGCCTGATGTTTGGACCAATTTGATTGGTTGTTCAAAATTTTTTGTTTTGTTTTGTTTTTCTTTTTTTTTTCCCGGTTTTCCTTTGTATATGTATGGGCGGTACACTTTATAGGCTAACTCATTGGTTTGGTTTGGGGTCTTAGATTGCTGGGGCCTTTGGTCAGTGTGTAATGAGTGATTGCTTCGTTTTTTTTTTTTTGGGCACAAATGAGTGATTGCTATGTATTTTGGGTTTGTTTAAAAAGCAGAAAAGACGCGACTTTGGTCCAGTATGTAGCGCTTGTTTGTTATAGGTTGTTGCGTTTTTGAATGCAATATTGACTCTTAATCAACTAAACCAAGTTGTGGTTATTGCTACTGGATATAATTCTTGTCTACGGATATGAAGCGGAATTTTGAGAATGGGAGAATGCCTGTCATGAGCTCCAGCTTGTTGCAGAAGTTGGAGGTATGTTGTTTGCTCTGCTCAATTGGAAACAATTTGAAGTCATAATTTAAAAGCCTTGTTTCTCACGACTAATTAATGCCTTCTCTGCAGGCAGTGTTATAGAACATATTAATTGTACTATGAGAAACTTTAATGCTTCTTAAGAATTTAACATGAAATATTTTAAAGTATATGTTTATATTGTGAGAACAGTAAGTACCCTGCTGCCTCACACATTAAATTTTCTTGAAGTGCATTGGTTTATGTTATATGTCCACTTCATACGTTCTTGGCCTTGTTTGCAGACTATGTTTGCTACTGACTTGCATTTTCGCAGTTTCTTACATCTTCCAAAGCCTATTGGTGTATAATTTTCAATTGGGCAAGTTGCAAAACTTTCTTTATTTTGTATGGATGTACACTTTTAATCTCAGTACTTCTTAAACTTTTTAAGAAAAGTAGTTGGCACCATGCTCAATCTTTTTAAGAAAAGGTGTGGTAAAGGCATGGCTGACACTCTATTTGAAATGCCATGATTATCATTGAACACATTTTTTTTTGGTATCACTGTAAATAACGGAGAGAATACTAGACTTTATATATGCTTAATTTTCCATGTTTTTAAAAGGTCTAGGCCAAATTTATATTGCTCAGTTAGCATAAGGTCTATATACTCTTTATGGACTGGAGAGGAGCCCGATCCAACATCCACTACGCAAGTATGGAAAGAGCTTGGAGGAATAATAATATCGTTAAACAGACAACAGTAAAAGCTAATATTAAGCAGAGTTTATTTGTTCATTATTACTAGTGGCAAAAATAACAATATGAAGCAGGGCTTCTGACTTATTGTTTTCTGCTAAAGACAAATGACTTTGGATGTGAATCCTATTCTTTTATCTTCTTATATGCTTTTACTATTTGACTTGAATAGTGAGCCTGGTGGGGAACTGGGAATTATGGCACACGGCATTCGTTTATGTTCCAGATCTCCTTCGCATACTGAGCAATAGTCCGATCGCTACTGAACTTGCCACTGCCAGCAGTGCTTAGGATAGACATCTTTAGCCACTTCTTCTGATCCCTGAAAGTGAGATAAATGACATATGACGCCAATTAGGTAACATGTAGGAACATTCAGATTAAAGGGGAAAAAGAATAAAAGAGCAAAAAGTTTAAGATCATTGGTGTCTTACTTGTAAGCTTCATCTACTCTTGCTTGAGCATCCATGTAACTAGGGAAGTCATGACCAACAAGGAAATAATCACCTCGACCGTAACCCGAGTTACCCTCTAGAGAGTCAAGAAGTGGGTTGTAGTCATACTTTCCGAATGCTCCACTTCTTATGTATTGCTTGGCCTCTTCAAACCGAGGATCCGGTTTGAACTGTTAGATGAGTAAGAAATTATGTAAGACACAGATAAAGAAAATGCAATTACCAGCCATAGAAATATTAGGGGAGAATCTTGTTAATGTTAATAATCATTTAGGCTGTTAATTCTCAATTACAAAGAATCATATGACTAAGCTCACGAAAAATTGCAGCAAGCAGCTTTTTGTGCTAGTTAGAATATTGCTTAAACTGTTACCTTACCCTGAAGCTATGCATATATTTAGAGCAAGTGATGTGTTAAGCAATTTCATGATGTGCTTGGTGTGAACGTGTCTCAAAACACTGGGATACAGAGCACTCTTCTGCAATATTCACTTCACACAAACAGAGAGACATATTGGATCAATATTTATAAAAACAAATTCATTACCAGTCCATCCTCTCTATCTTTGCGCAACTTAGGGACTTCATCTGCTTTTGCACCAAAAAGGAAGAAATTCTCCTCCCCTATTTCCTCTCTGATTTCCACATTGGCCCCATCCAGTGTTCCTATTATGAGGCAGCCATTTAGTGAAAATTTCATGTTGCTTGTCCCACTAGCCTCCATGCCTGCAGTACTGATATGTTGGGAAAGCTCACTTCCTGGGATAAGAATTTCGGCTACAGAAACATTATAGTTTGGAACAAAAACCACCTGAAACATATTCCCATTAGTAGAACAATAATAAGTACATAATATACTATTTTGCAGCATCAAACCAACATAATGGAATAGAAGAAGCATGCATCAAAATCTTTTAAGAATTGCCAGTGGCAACAGTTACATAACTTCATTTGCAAATAAATTAGATAAAGATTTATGCTTCCTTATTTAAGAACATGTGATAGTGTTAAGTACAGCCTACAATACTTGAAGTGGTAAAGAAGAACCAAGCCCTAGATTTAACGAGTTCTGTACCAATTTGCACCATGCACGATAAAAGATCTGAAAAGTTGGAATGAAGAGTTGAAAAGAATAATTTTACCTTCAAATAACCATTGACTTCAGGATCATTGTTGACTACCTCACCAACATCATTCACCAATTTGACTATTCTTTTGGCATTTGTATATGTAGCAAATGCCTTCCCTCCAATCATAACAGTTCGGGGAGTTGTTTTCTTCCGCTGCTCAGGACTCATTTCCTACAAAAATTTAGTTTCCGGAAAGTTGATAAATATCAGTGCACAAGTGTTGCAACTTTGATAGGATGTTGTAGACATTATTTGATCATTAACTATGAGTTGGATAAACATTAAGTTGTCACAACTGCGTTGATAGGGATGAACATGTGAAGAAATAAATATGGAGAGAGATTATACAAATACAGTAGCAGTAGAAGTTGTGATATGGATACAAAAATGATAAAGACTTTAAAATTTGGTAGATTGTTTAAACGTAAGAAAACAAAACCTTACTGCATTGACAGTTAATGAGATTTCCTCAAGGAAACAAAAGATCAAGTATATTAAATATGCTTTCATACCTTTAACTTCTTGTACCTATAAATTGTACCCAAAATATTCAGCAGCTGTCTCTTATATTCATGAATACGCTTGACTTGTATGTCAAATAAACTGTTTGGGTCAATGCTTACTCCCGTTACACGCAATATGAATTGGGCTAAACGTTTTTTATTAGCCATCTTAGCAGATGCCCATTCCTTTTGAAAATCTGCATTATCAGCAAACTGTTGCAGAAGCATAAGTTCATATGCAACATTATTGCAATTACAGAAACAGTTTAAAACCAAAAAAAAAAAAAAAAGCATACTCCACAAATATTTTGGTACATACATTTCGAAGACCAGAAAGTAGGTCAAGGTTGGTCACCCATCCCTCGGTTTTTAGCCACTTGGTTATTATGTTACTGAGCTCAGGACTGCAAAAACGAAGCCATCGACGAGGAGTAATGCCATTAGTCTTGTTTTGAAACTTGGTGGGCCATACAGAGACATAATCTGCAAATAACTCAGCTTTTAAAATGTCACTGTGTAGCTGGGCAACACCATTGACCTGAAAAGATGACATCAACATACAGTTATTTTGAAGATAATGCAAGAAACCACAGAAACACTCAAAAGCAGTACTTTTGACTCAAAAAAGAAGTCTCTTGTTTTTCGTAAGGAGAAGGATGATAAATCAATGAAGTTTTTTAACAAAAAAGGGTAAGTTACATGTGTCAAAGCAAGATATATAGTTGAATAAATACGGTTTTAACTCAATGAGAGGTCCATTTGGAAATCCTTTCCTCATATGCGTAACAAATTATTGCAGTTGCTGACACCTTCACTGTGTCTATCCAGGGTGAGTGGCAATTTAAAGATAGGTATTCAGATTTCTAATAACAATTTTATTAACCGTAATGATTTTTTGTAAGAACCAAGAGCTGAACTAATGATCAGGAATATAACTTTATCCTTAATATGTTTTTGTGGCTTACTTACCGTATGTGCAGATACCACACATAAGTTTGCCATCCTCACAACAGGCTTCTGGGGATTATGATCCAAGATGCGCATGCTAGGGAGCTTATGCTGAAGGTCAGGACGGGTGCCATTTATCAATGCAAGAAACTGCAAGGCAAACACATAATTAGAACTAATTATGCAGGGTTGAACACATAGAAAGGGAAAGTGAATTACCCTCTTGTCAATTTCTTCTATAATTTCCATGTGTCGAGGTAAAAGCTTCCACATTACAGGTTGTGACCACTTCTCAAGCGCTTCAGGAAGGACAGTGTGATTGGTATAAGCAATAGTCCTGGTTCAGTGATTGGCATTTGATACTTGCTATGTCAACGAGATGATGATGGCAAAACATACTAGAAGGCAACAGAAGCTACTTTAAAACATTACATAAATTTGAACTAGGCACCTTGTTGTCACATCCCAAGCCTCATCCCACCCAAGTCCTTCATTGTCCATAAGTAAGCGCATCAGCTCCGGAATTGCAAGTGTGGGATGAGTATCATTCAATTGTACAGCAACCTTGCTGGGAAATTCAGACCATTCCCTTGAGCCCTTTCCACTTTTTCGTTCCTTGAATCTGAGAATTATGTCCTATAATAGTTCCAACATTGAAACGTGTTTTAATTAAGTTAAAAAAACATGACAGTATTCGGGCAATCAACTCAGTAAGAATTGCTTGTATAAATAAAAGAAAATGGGTTGGCGTTCTTGATTAGTGTGTCTTCATCTACAGAATTCATAATATACTCAAAGCTTTCAGATTTGAGCAGAAAAATCTCGCTTCAAACCATGACAAGAAATGCTTAAGCCTCAACATTATTTTCTGATTTCAAATTGAATCTGTATGCCATATTTAATTTGGAGCATGCACTAACATTTATATCCACCTCTATCATTTGGAGAATTATTTAAATTTGTTCTTATCATTCAAAGATAAATTCTAAAAAAGTAAAAGAACCTTGGGGTTGGGGATAATGAAAGAAGACTGGGACTAAATAGTTTCATGTCATTCAATCAACTTGATGGTCAAAGAACTCAGTAACTAACAAGGCCAGTCACAACAGAGAAAAAAATGAGCAGAAGAATCAAAGAACCATAAACTGTACAAAGGATGAAGGGGGAAAAACTGTATCAACTGACCTGCAATGATGCACTGCACAGGAAAAATTGTTGTTTCAGACGTAAGAGCTTCCCATCTTCAGTAGCATCCCCAGGGTACAGAACAGCACATATCTGCAAGCAAATAGGTCATGGACAAAATGCTCCAAGAAAACACGCAGCGAGATGTGTACATCAAATGTAGCGAAAAACGCAGAAGCTCATTCATACTAATCAACCAAAATCATTTAAAATTGGGGGGTTAATATAATTATAGCAAATTGATTAATGAATTTATCGTTCCAGGATTGGCAAAGTTGGTTCCCTCAGTAGTGAGCAATATGAAGGCTTATTCTTCACTGACCACCCTATCATTAAGAATTCTTGATAATTCACCTGTTGAGCTCTGGAATGAAGCTGTGCAGCAGATTCATATTGTCCATCATTAAACTGAAACAAATTAAAATCATCGGCACAAGCTTTTGCTTCCCACAGGCGAAGACTAATTGTGTTCTTGGTTTTATATCCTGGAATTGGAACATCATAGGCCAGAGCTTGCACAACTTCTCCTCCAACCCATTTTCGACTGCAATGAATAGCAAATAATATAACTTAATAAAATCTATATCTATATAGAAACTGAAGCAACAGATAATGACATCTAGGCCAGAAATATGCCAAAACAATACTAAACCTCTAATAGGTTGTTTGTTTTCCTACTAGCCTCTTCCTCCCAGAAAATAAATTCGGAAAAAATAAACAGATGAATTGAAGACAAGATCATAATATTTTGAACAATTTCAGACTAAAAAGTGAACATTTTTAATTAAGAACGCAATATGATTTTACCACTTTCAACAAAGTAAACAATAAAAAATGTAAGAATAACATTATAAATGAGCATATATGAAGTAACACTTACCTCCCATCAGGATTAACCTCAACCTGACCAAAGAATCTGACAGGAAACACCACATCATGCCTAACAATCTCCCAAGGACTAAACTTCTGCAAAGATCCCAATAAAAACAGACACATCAGATTATATACTCCAAGGATATATATACATGTAACATTTGAACAACCTCAAGGTGAAGTGAAACTGAACAAACCTCGAGCCAGTCCTCGGCAATTTCCTCTTGTCCTTGTTTTGCGATCCGCTGCTTGAAGAGCCCATATTTGTATCTTAAACCATATCCCCAAGCAGGCAAATTTAGTGTGGCCATAGAATCGAGAAAACAAGAAGCGAGCCTTCCCAAACCACCATTTCCTAGTGCAGCGTCTTTCTCCTACAATCGTTGCAGTCATCAAAATAATGCACATTAAAACCAACAAATTTGAAATTATTATTGGTTTAGGAATTACCTGCTCAACAATCTCTTCCAGTTTATGTCCTAACTTATTCAAAGCATCAGCATATGCATCTTGAATGTTGAGATTCCCAATCGCATTAGTCAAAGCTCGTCCTTGAAGATATTCCATTGATAAGTAATAAGTTTGCTTCGGATCAACTTTGTGAAAGTGAACGAAAGTTTCATTCCATTGCTTCAGAAAATATCCAAAAAGAAAAGTTCAGACTTTGATGGGAAAAAAAAAGACAAAACTTTACAAAGAATATTTAAAAAGAACAAAAACAAAAAATCAAATACTTTGATGAGACGATCGCGAGCACTCTCGGCGGTAGCAAAGAAGGCTTGCTCTGGCTCGAACTTCAACGGCGAGAAATGAGGATTAAATTGCGCGTGGTAATTGATATTCGATGCGATTTCCGATGGCTTTTCGCTTAACGGATTCGCAACCGCCGGTACTTTGTCCGCTGCAGCTCCGCCGTTTGCCGCCATGTCCAAGTTTCCTTAAACAATGAAAAAAGAAAATGCGAGAAAGATAAGAGAGAAAATTTGAGTGAATGTAACGAGAGAAGAGAGTAAGTGACTCAGTGTCAAAGTCTTACAAGCTTGTTTTGCAAAGGAAACGAACGTTCCAAAAATTCCAAAATCAAGTTGCGAGAAAAAGAGATATTTTCTGGGGGAATATCAATATGCGAAAGAGGTGAGATTTTTGAATGGCAAAATAGAAAGAAGACAAGAAAGGAAACAGAGTGCAAATGAAAATGATTTGAAAGAAGAAAAAATATCGGAGCTATTGATTGTAGTGATTTGTAAAGAGAAAGTGTTTTTATTTTTCTTTCCAAAGCCACGTTCGTTAGCTTATTCGGATCGGTTGGGTTTGTGGAAAGGCGCGGCAGGGACACGTGGCGAGATTTGAGGGAAAGCGCGCTCAACGATATGGCTCAACCAACGGATCTGAAAGCGGAGTGGGTCAATATCACGGGTTTCCCGTCCTTCGGACCCTTTTAGGCTGATTGGGACCCAAGCCCATCTCTTCTTTTCTTTTTCTAGAACTACAAAACAGAAGCCCATATCAGGAAAACTGAAAATAATATAATTTATTATTAAATTATTGGGAATCTATGTAGCAAAAAAAATTATTGGGAATTTTTTTTTGGCTACTAAGAATCTATGCATTTTTTATTATTTGTATTTTTGGTTTTTTTGGTAGAATATCTTTGATTTTTTTAAAGCTAAATGTATGATACCTTCGATCACTAATATTTCTTGTTCGAGTCAGATTGGTCTATTATGAGAATAAAAATCCCTCTGCAATGGACTTTATATAAAGAAGAAAAACAAAAATGTGGAAGTTTCTATTCCTTATAATAAATTTCCAATGAGAGTGATTTAGATATTTCCCTCAAAAGAATCATTTTTGCAATAATCTATCATTTTCTCTTTTCTTTGCAATAGAATTCAGAATTGTTTGTCTGAGTGAGAAGGGGCAGTGATGTGAAGGCACTGATCATTTATATGCATTATAAGTATAATCTTACAGGCAAATTAATAAAATGAACTGGAATCTCTGCATCTAAAACATTAGTAGCACGTAAATATTTTACTATTAGTTTTTGTGAATTATGTTATTCCTACTTTATAGTATTAAAAATCTGGCACAAGCAGTATGGACAGTAATGCTTTGTTTACTTTCTTGCTTGTTTTTTTATTGGTATTTGATGAAGTTTATTATTACAAAGAGAAAAGAATGGTGAATAATTGACAAACAACTGGAGAAATCACTCACTACTTTATGCAGAAATAAATCCATAGCTCTCATTTTCATCTATTCCAAATAAATCCCTATTAGTTTTTGCATCTCTATCAGGAAAATTATCAGAATAGTGAGAGGCAGAGGAAGAAGAAGAAGAGACTTTATCTTTAAAATCTTTACGGATTCCCCATAAAACCTCCACACACTTCTTCATGGTTGGTCTAGATGGTCTTACTGGTGCAAGGCATTCGTGAGCCAATTTCAGGACTTTCTCCACCACCATGTTTGATGCTGGACTTCTCTTTAGCCTTGGGTCCATTGCAATTACGAACTCTCCTTCCTTTAATCTCTTCATTGCCTGCATAAAGTGAAAGCTCTGAGTCTCAGTCTCAAAGTTGTTTTGTTGTTGGAAACCATTCCCTACTCTGTTGCTAATCAGTGAACATGCAGTGCTAGCATAGCAAGTCCAGAAATGGATGAATTTCCAGTGTAGTTATGATTTAATATGTTCTTATACCATCACACTGTGCAAACCGACTTCTCTTAATGGACTAGCATGTATAGACTCCAGAATGACTTGGACATAGAAATACAGATCATTGTTTCATGCAACTTAAGAGCAATGTGCAGTAAATTCTAGGCATCATTTTACCAGAATTCACAATTTGCTCCCTATGTCCACACTATTTTCCAACAAAGATAAGAGTAAACCAACTTGCATTATAATTGGAAGATCATTTCAATGCCTAACAATTAGCAATAATACAAGGGAACAAACCACATGAAGACGTGACAAGCAACTGACGATCTTTAAGTCATATATTAAAGTCTTTCTTTGTTTGTTAACATGAAGGGTTCATGTCTTTTATGTTGGGACCCATGTTAATTGAACACAATCATGTTACCATTAGAAATATATACACTCAGAAAAGTGTTCAATTAACTGTAAATCTGGAGCAATTCCCTGAATAACCAGTTTTTTAGTTTCTAGTTCTAGGGAAAGTAGGAAATACTCACCCATCGGATGGTTACTCTTTCCTTAACTGGTCTGTTTGATTCTATCGGATATCTTCCTGTCATCATCTCCACGAGCAATACACCAAAGGAGTATACATCACTTTTGTCAGTGAGCTGATATGTCCTGGTGTATTCAGGATCCACATATCCCGCAGTTCCTTTGACTTGAGTAGAGATGTGGGTTGCATTGGGATCCTCTGAACCAAGTCGTGCAAATCCAAAGTCAGCCACTTTGGCCCGAAGTTTCTCTGTTATAAGGATGTTTGTTGCTTTTATGTCTCTATGGATTATAGGAGGATCTGTAAATTGGAAAAACAGAATTTAGCATCTTCAAAGCCTTTATTATCCAGAAAAACTAATGTAACAAAGAGCCATTTAATCAAGTCATTATCTTAGAAATGTAACAAAGAGCCATTTAATCAAGTCATTATCTGAGATGTAAATCTGTTGAAACAGAGCAGCTAACCTTGCAAAAGTAATCAACTATTCAGGATTATAACTCGATAAATGGAGAACAATTCTATTGTATTACAATGTTGAGTTTGAAGTTCAGAAACTCAATGTTTCGCAATACTATTGCATAAGGCAGAGAACAAGATATCAACTCTTGAATCATTTTACAGACAGTGAGAATGAATTGTAAGGTATTAGCAGTACCTGTATATGTATGAAGGTAGGTAATTGCATGGGCGACATCAATTGCAATGTCTAGACGTTCTGCTATTTCCAGCCCATTCCCCCTTACAGCTGCATTAAGAAAAGATTTCTTACGCGTTAAGCTATAACAATTATTTATGCTAACATTGAAGCTATTTAATTGAGAATCAACCCTATCCTTTTCATATACTAACAATTCTCCTTCAGCTTCCAAAGTCTAAAAGTAACAGGATGACAATGCAAAAAAAAGAAAAAGAGTATATATGAATCTCTTATATTTTCTTCTCTAGACTCTAATTCCTGTACTTTAGAATGTTAAACTTCTGACATACCATCAAGATGTTCTCGAAGATTTCCGTTTCCAACATATTCAACCACGATAATCTGCTCATCTTTGTGCTCCAGAAATCCATATAACCTTACTAAATTCAGGTGCTCAATCTTTGACAATGTAAGTATTTCATTCTTGAACTGCCCTGATAAGCCCTGCTCATACTTCTCCTGTCACGGATTAAATTCTCAAGTGAACACCACACGTACTAAATAACTGAGCATCTATTTGTCACGGCTAAAGCCCACATGTTCTTAAGCTTTGTTGTAGTTTTGTATCCAAATGATAATATGTCAATCTAGAAAATACATATATACAAGTAATGTCTGATAATGTTATTGTAATTCATCATATAAATAAGACCTAAGTCAAACAACTTGTGCATATATGTTTCTGTACCTTTTTGGCACGCTTTACAGCAACAAGAGATCCATCCTTCAGCCTCCCTTTATAAACTGTTCCAAACCCACCTTCCCCAATTTTATTTGCAGGAGAGAAATTCCCAGTTGCCTTACAAATATCTTCAAAGGAGAAATCAGGTGCTGGAATGAATCCACTTGCAGAACTGGAAGAACCGTAGGAATCAAAGGACTTGAACATTGCAGAACTCCGAAAATCACTTCCTGTTGAAAGATCTGTTGAAGTTGAAACTGCAAAATATAATGAAAAAACTTATAATCAACCAATATAAAGACATATTTAACCTATTTAAACTACCCAGACCATGATAAGCCATTGTATTAACGACTAAGGGCTCATTGGTTACTTGAATTCATGTTTTGTGTACATTTATTCAACAAGAAGAAAGAAGGAAGAGAAACAGCAAAACTTACAGGTAATTCTTTTGACTTGGCTGTTGCTTTTGTTGACATGATCGGTGACAGCCTTTTTCCTTTTCCCAAATGATAATATTGCGAAAACTCCAGCTAGTTTCCTGAAGTAGTTCCGAACACCGCGAGTTTTATGTTGATTCTTGTCGGAGAATTTGCCAGGAAGATCATGGTGAGAGCTAGAACTTTGGTTTCCCCAACTTGGTTGGAGATTACTTGGATGCGCTGCTTTCTTCATTTGCGGAACAGATTAAAGCTTTTTCCTGAAGTCAGTTTGATCATGTCTGACTATTACCAAAAGTAAAAGCAGAAGAAAGGTCTTCATTGCCTCCTGGAATTCTGTCTAAAAAATGAACTTTATTTTATGCCAGGCAGACCAGTTCAAGTTGATATATTTCGTTTTCGCGTGGAGCCGGCCAGCAATGTGCAAGAAAGAGTTGAATCTTACATTTAGAGGCCGTTTGTTTTGATGTAATTTAATCACTTTCTAAAGAAAATATAGGGTAGGAAATAATTTTAGCATGTTTGGTTATTTTTTTAAGAGAAAGTTTAGGGTAAGAAAGTTTAACTGACCCAAATACTTTCTCTCCAAAGTGAGAAAGTGGCATTTTCTCACTTTTCTCATGAAAGTAATTTTAAGACAAAATTACTTAAAAGGACCTTATTTTTAAATTTAAAATATCCATCAAAGAGTATTTTAATAAATTTAACTTTACTTTTTTAGAAATTTAATTTAAACTTTAGAGGTTAAACAAACATGCTAAAGTATTTTCTCAAGAAAAAACTTTCTAGTCCTAAACTTTCTATAGAAAAACTTTCTACCTTTTTATTTTCTATGAAAACTTCCAAACGGGCTCTTATTTATATCTATACTATATTAAAAAGTACATCTTCTTGTAAAACTTTTGAATCGCCCATTATACCCTTATTTTTCGAATATATTTCTTAAATGCCATTGTTTAGACTTTTATAGTTTTACTCAACTAAAAACTCTATTTTTATTTAATTAAATATAATATCCTTATAACTATTTAATTTTTACCATTTTACTATTTTAATTAAAAAAATTATATATCTTAGAATTTTTTAAATATATTTTTATAGTTTTACTCAACTAATAACTCTATTTTTTGGCAAAAGAAAATTAAAAACTTTATTTTTATTTAATTAAATCTAATATCCTTATACCTATTTTATTTTTATCAATTTACTAATTTAATTAAAAAATTAGAAATATTAGAATTTTAAAATATATTTCTTAAATGACATTGATTAAATTTTACAGTTTTTTTAAGAAATAAACTTTTACAATTATTCTACTAAAAACTCTATTTTTATTTAATTAAATTCAATATTTTTATAAATATTTTAATTTACTATTTTAATTTTAAAAAAATTTGGAGACTTTTTTTTCAATTATAATATAAACTAATTTGAACAAAAAAAATTATAATATAAACTAACAAAAATCTTATTATCAAGTTTAAAAGTTAAAAAAATTTACCTAATCATTAATTATTCATCATTTTTTAAAATGATTAAGTTAAAAATTTATTTAAAATATAATTATTGTGATTGACCTTTTTCAATTGTGGAGTGTGTATTGATAGTTTAATATATTGGAATGTATAACAAGAAT
>AWUE01016547.1:0-80273 GCA_001974825.2 Corchorus olitorius
ATTGACCTTTTTCAATTGTGGAGTGTGTATTGATAGTTTAATATATTGGAATGTATAACAAGAATTTAAACTTTTTAAAAATAAAAAGAAGAGTAACATGCAATTATTTCCTTTGACCTATAAAGTTAGAGGAGTTGACGCAAAAAAAAAAAAGTTAGAGTAGTCAATTGGACGGGTTGGACGAGTTTCGGGTCATACTCATCTTGGTCTATGTTCATATGAGTGAGGTAATTTTCTCAGATCATTCGGGTTTCGGCTCATCTGGATTCAGGTCATTCGGGTCTCAGGTCTGCTGGATTTAGGGTCATGCAGATTCGGGTTTTGGCCTCAGGTTACTCGGATTCTAGGTCATTCGGGTTTTGGATTTTTCAGGTTTAGGACTTGAATCAATTGGGTCAACCTTTAAATTTTTAAATATTTAATTCTTAAATTTATTTAAAATTGTTAAAATTATAACAATGTGTATTTTATTGGATAAAACATAATTTTAGTTTATAATATTCTTGGGTCATCGGGTTATCTTCTCGGGTTATTCGGGTTACGAGTTTGTCGGGTCTGGATAGGACATGTTCAGGTTGTTTAATTTCTCTGGTCAAATCGGATTCGGTCGGATTGGGACAGGTTATCGAGGTTGGATCAGATTTTAACAGTTTTACTTATAATTAATTTCAATTATTATTTTAATTTTCTTTTAATTTAAACACGATTGGTCACGTGCACCGCACGTGGAAGTGAAAACTAGTACTATATTAAAAAGTACGTTCACCTGTAAAACTTTTGAATCGCCCATTATACCCTTATTTTTCGAATATATTTCTTAAATGCCATTGTTAAAGTTTTATAGTTTTACTCAACTAAAAACTCTATTTTTTATTTAATTAAGTCTAATATCCTTATAACTATTCTACTTTTAGCAGTTTACTATTTTATTTTAATTAAAAAACTTAAATATTAGAATTTTTTAAATATATTTTTATAGTTGTACTCAACTAAAAACTTTATTTTTATCTTATTAAATCTAATATTTTTATACCTATTTTATTTTTACCATTTTACTAATTTAATTAAAAAAACTTATAAAGTTTTTAAAAATAAAAAGAAGAGTAACATACAATTATTTCATTTGACTTATAAAGTTAGATGAGTCCATCAGGCGGGTTGGACGGGTTTCGAGTCATCTGGGTACAAATCAAATGAGGCAGGTAATTTTCTCGGGGCATTCGGGTTTCGGCTCATCTAGGTTCAGGTTATTTGGGTCTTGGGTCTGCTGGGTATAGGGTTAGGCGGGTTCGGGTTTTGGTCTCAAGTCACTCGATTTCTGGGTCATTTAGGTTTTGGGTTTCTCGGGTTGAGATTTTATTAAATAAAACATAATTTCAGTTTATAATATTCTTGGTCATTCGGGTTAACTTTTCAGATTATTCGGGGTACGGGTTTGTCGGGTCTGCATAGGATGGTTTCGGGTCGTTTACTTTTTTCTGATCAAATTGGGCCAACTAGGTTGAATGGATTATCGAGTTTGAATCAGGTTTGACAGCTCTACTTATAAATGATTTAAATTATTATTTTAATTTTCTTTTAATTTAAATACGATTGGTCACGTATAACGCGCGTGGAAGTGAAGATTAGTGATCTAAAATCTACTTAATTAAAGATTGTCCAAAAGTTTGGCCCAAGCCCAACCAAAAGTATTTAAATCAGTCCATTATACAGGGAAAAAATGTTTCATCTCGACTTTCTTTCAAGTTAGGACGGTTAACGTATTTAAGGAACTTAGTCCCTACATCATGTTGTGAAAGACACAGATGGATCGTTGGCAATTAAAGCCATTAATTTTCATTTCAGTCAACAAGGACAGCGGAAACAAGGACAGCGGCCGAAACAAAATATTAATTGTGGGTTCGGTTTCAAGTTCATCTCAAAGCAATTATTAATTTTCAAACCGAAATTCCAAGTCAACTACGGTTTACCTACAGCCTTGTAGGATATATACGATGTCATTGATGGTACTCCTCAACTTCATCCTTCAGCCATCAAGATTTTTTTTTGGATAGGCTAAAACAAAGACATGGATTTTACAGGTCATCCAGGGAGAAGAGTGAATAGTCAACTCCATCCTTAAAAGAAAGATACTTACTATTAACATGACTGTATTGTATAGAAACAGGTAGACATATCAAAGCTTTTCAGCATTTATCATCTTCATTTCAATTGAACCCTGAATGCACGGGAAAATCAGGTTATCCATAGACTAAAAATCACGTAGTACTATAGAATACTATACATTTCTTTAGCTTTATACAGGAAATTAACATGAGGATTATTTCTAATTACAGGACCTACTGCTAAGACCTTTATTTATGACCCACACAATTTTGCTCTTCTTGTTGCAGCAGATGACTCAACAATCCATCATTAGTCAAGAGTTTACGCCGGACAGTCCCCAAATTGGTTCATGAAACTGCTGAAACCACAAATTATACATGCAACCGGTTAGCAAAATAAACAAGAATGTAGGGGGTACAAGTGAACAAGTGAACCTGCCCGTCAGCTGCTAATCAGACATTCTATAAAAGCTGCATGATCTTTCTTAATAATTTGAATTCACAAGTTTTATGTACACAGTTAATTTTCTCATTCTGGTTAATAGATGGCTAGTATTTACATTTTAGAGTTTAAGCGTGTCCTGTTATTGCAAAGTACTAGTACTATTTAGCAGCATGTACTCATGGCACTAAGTTCTGCAATGGCAGGATCAATAACACCTTAGTACTCTTTTGGATGGGTTTGGGGATTAATCCGAAATGGCTTTGTCACTGTAAGTTAAAGAAGGACAAAACTAAAGAATCATTAGAACAATTGGCGATAATACTGACCAGTTTCATCGAAGTCAACTCTCTCTCCAGTGGAAAAGACATTATAAAAAAGAGCTGCTAGGAAGTATAAGAGCGCTGTGAGCAACAAAAATCCTTGGAATGATCCCACCAACTCAACAAAGAAACCAGCTCCAACGGTTCCAAGAATAGCAGCAAATGTTCCGGCAGTATTTGACAGTCCTAAGGTCAGAAATAGATAGTTATTCAAACACAATCACCTGTTAAAAAACACAAACTGGACAGGATTCTAGTTTTTTACTTGAATATGATAACAAAATATGCTCCTAATAAATCCATTTATTTCTCATTACATTTATGATGTAAATCTCACGCTCAACTTCAATCCAATATAATGATTTATGTTTATGCTTAACAATTAATTTTCTTGTCAATAAGCACAGGCAATGTGTTAATACACACACACATTCTACCAGGCAATGCACATAACAAATTGTATGGAGGAGTTAGCATCTATATTAAGACCATAATAAAGAGTGTCTGAAGCATTGTAACAATGAGTTATACTTTGGGGAACAAATTTAACATGGAACATTTCACTTGTAGCATAAAGTTTCTCACATAAGACAGATTGCTCTTGAAATTTTAGTTTGAAGAAGCAATCAAACAAAAAAATCATATAAATGTGAAACGAATCATCATACCATGCAAAACACCAGAATAATGTGGAGCAATCTCCTGATAACAAAATAAAAGAAAGAAAGTTAGACAGATCTGAAAAATTGTATCTTATAAATTAACTTGTGAGAATCATTCATTCATCTGACCTGAAGGTTGACAAGGAAACCACAGTGACTGAATGCTTTCAGCCCAACAGCTAAACTAAGCCAAGCAGAAGCAATTGATGGACTTTTTGCTGCAGTTAATCCAATCAGAGCAATTGCAGGACCAATAAACCCAATGGACTGCAAATAAGACAAAGGTTGGATGCTTTACAGACAGAAAGGAAGTTCGGAACTAGCAAAAGATCACCAGAAGAAAAGGAGGTAAATTTTTTTCAAGGTTAATAGCATAATTGTCACCAACATTACCTGCATGATTTTGCGGGTCAAAGTGATACTGGTACCATTTCTTATCATTGTGTCCGACCATAAACCAGCAAAATATCCTGTCAATGCCATCATGCTCCATGGAACAGCACTAAACCATGCTGCTTGTCTGAGATCAACATGATGTACCTAGTCCAAAATGTTCCTCATTCGCACCTCATACTAAAGATGGATTCTTGCACCCATCACAAAAATGAACTGCTCATAGTTAAGTTTTAGCCCTTACCGAGTTAAAGTAGATAGGCATCCATGAAAGAATAACAAAAAATCCCTGCAAAAGAAAACTTTATAATAAGGTATGTACTGGCAGATATGTAGAGGTAAGTGACAGAAATGTATGTATACTAATGAGAATTTGCCATTGTTAGAGAACTATTTTGCCCTCTCACTTAATGTGATTTCAGCCTATTAAATCATCAATTCCTTCAAATATTGAGGTCAACTGGGAAAAAAAGAAAAGGATCAAAGCTATTGAATTTTTTTGTCTTGTGGGAGGGGGTATAGTGTGCAAAGGCGGTTATGGCAGGGCTTCAACATTTTGTTTGAAAGTCGAATGAGGCATATGAAAAGGGTAAGGGAGCATCTTTAGTTCTTTACAAGCTGCATAATCAGAACATTAGAAAAAATTTTAACATAATCACACAAGAAACTACAGGGAAAGATGTGATTACCCAGCTATGCATGGAATTCGCAACGATTAGGGACCATGTGGGCATTTTAGAAAGCAATCTTCTGAATGGAGGGATCATTTTGGTCTTGGTTTTATTCTCCACTGTTTGAGAGTTTTGCCTCTTTTTCGTTATGTAGTCCAGCTCATATTTTGATATCTGGGGACTTCGATCGGGAGTACTTGATGTTGCAGATAACCATACTAAAACCCAAAGAAATCCACCAAGTCCAAATATCACAAATGGTCCAAATATACCAGCTTGGGACATGAGAATCGGGGACAGAGTGAGTCCTATGGCATTTCCAAGCTGAAATCCAGCCATCGCCATTGCAACAGCCCTGGCGCGTTCTGTTGATGGAAACCATCTAAAAGAAAAGGTTTGCTCAATTCCTTCAACAATTTGGCTTCACCATATAGAACTATGAAAATGAACTTGCTTGTAGGCACATGAGTTTTATCATCAATTGCCTACATGAGTTTTATCATCAATTTATGGTGATCATCATCAAACAGTAAAATAAGCAGACCATCAATACCTTGCTACCATGTTGTTCATGCAAGGAAGAGCGACACCTTCGGCAACACCAAGCATAGCCCTTGTAAAAAGTAATGCCCACAAAGAGGTTTCAGCAGCCCATGGTGTAAGAAATGTAGCTAATGACCACAACGCCACTCCCCATGCCATTACTACCTTCCCACCATAATAGTCCACTAATGTCCCTCCTGCTATTGGTGAAATCAAGTATCCCCACAGAAACGATGACTGTAACAATTTACCAAGTAAGAAAGAAGTGGACACTTTGTTGTTTTAAAACATTATTTTCCAAATTTTGATAATACAATATATAAACCAATTAAGTAGGAGCTTAGTTCTTTCTACTAAGTAGAAGAAATTGAAGTAATAAACAAGTCTGCATTAAGGCTTGCTGTATGTTGTTACTTAAACTACTTGCACTTTGATTACTACGAAGTCATTAAAATGCAGAAGTAAATGGTAGAAGAAGAAATCATAATTATCCAAGTAAATTGTAACATGACAATTTCTATGTTCTCACATAATTAAAAGTAAAATTATGCGTTTTCTTCTCCAAAAAAAGTTAAATTTTGACTACAACATGTAACTCGTTCGCAAGCAATAACAAATCATTTTTCTATAAATTCAATGTTTACTACCTGTGGTTGTAGCCATTATAGCATAATTTAAGTTTCAGAGCGACAAAACCCGAATATTTCACCAAAAGCAAAAGAAAAGCACTAAAAAAAGACACCTGAACAATGCCCGAAAAGGATCGGCTCCAGCCATGAGCAAGCGACAACGGCACAATTGCCACCGACATCACGACTCTATCGGCATTACAAAGCGCCAGAGCTAAAGCCAACATGGCCACCACTTTAACACGCTCGGACGTGATAAACTCAGCGAAGCTCGACGACTCAGCCCCGCCTTTGTTCGGCAACGAACCGAAATGAGTATCGTTGGATGAAACCCTAACTCGACGAGGTAGAATCCTCCTAGGCTCACTCGAGTCATCTTGAAGCTGCTGCTGAACTCTAAAAGCGGTCTTCGAATTTACGTTTCCGAAGAATTTAAGTTTTGAAGGTTCACTCAGATGACAAGGTAATTGCAGTTCATATTGCTTACACTCGAAAATTTTAGGGTTTTTAAGGCTAGAACTAGAAAGAGAAAAATTACGAATCGGTCGATTTAAACAGAGCGTTGAGTTCATCGTTGTAAGTGACCGCCGATTGCTGACTATTGAAGATTGTAGCCGCCTACTATATATAATATACCGTTAATATTCGATTTCGAAATGACTTAACTGCCCCTTCCTCCGCTTTAAAATGCCAAGGTGAATTCGTGAATTTTGACAAACCGTAGGGGTAAATTTGAAACTTAAGCAACTGTTTAGTGTTCTTATGATCTTATCGTTAACCGAATTAGAAAAACGATAAGGTAAACTTTCTCATCTTCTCTCTCTTGATCATCGGATTTCAGATTAGTTTGATCAAAGTTCCACTGTTTACGAAAAATGATTCGGAAACGATATCAGGAAGCCAAAACAGGTAAATTCCAACGTCAAATGTTAACCTTTTTGTTTGTGAATTTAGGGGAAAAAAGTTGGTTGGCTTGAACCTGTTCGATGAAATATCTGAACGAAACTAGTTCTTAAACTTTGTCAGGTTTCCAGCTGTTGAAATCCATAAATGCGGACAAGTATTTGAGGAAGATAGGATTAGGCAAAGAAGACTATTACTTTTGGAAACAAGTTGGGAAGGCATTGCTATGCACGTACACTCTCTTCGGGGCAGCGTGGCTTTACAATGAAACATCTCCACTGGGGTGGTGGACATTGAAGCCTAGGCCAAAGGAAGAAAGAGAGCTCGCCCATTTGTATGAGCGGAGAGAGTTTCCTTATCCTGGTGATGCTGAGGCAATGGAGGAGTTTGTTGCTAAAGGAGGCATGATTGGAACTACAATTGGCCCGAAAGGGACTGTTGAAACTGATAAAGATGCGGTAAATTATCAGAAGGAGATGCAGAACAAGAAGTTTGAGCAGGAAGCATTGAAGCTGTGGCTCAGGATGAGGAATGAGGTCATTCAAGAGCTTCAGGAGAAAGGCTATGATGTTGAATGAGTGCTTTATATAGATTTTAGTGAATATGTGGGGGGTTTTGTATGGATTACTATGTAACTTGTCTGAAAATTGAGTTTTCTGGATGATCTAAGTTATGTTGATTTCCATGTTTTATGTTAACCTTGGACTGCTGTGTCTTGTTTCTTGCTTGGTATCCAAATTATATTCTCCTAAGATTTCTGTCAACGTATCTTGTTTCTTCGCTTTCCATCACCCTTATTTGAACACAACAAATAATTACAAGAATTGAATTTGAATGCCACCAAAAGGGAAAAGCCATTCAAGTCAAGAGGACAGGAAGTATGTAATAATCCCCATTTGATTCCAGATTTGGGACATAAATATTTTTCTTTATACTCAAGTATAAAGCAAATGTGATATTCAACAATGCAATTGGTACAAAGGCAAAGCCATTGGCCAAAATCAACATGCAAGTTTAACAGAAACGAAACAAAACAATCACCAAAAAAGGATTGAAAAAATCTCATACTTCATAAGAGGTGCGAGAGTCTACAACAACTCCAATACAACATCAAGTTATATCTAGGTGGAGAAAAGACTTTATTCAAGTACATACTTTAGGTAATAACCATTGGTTCTAAATTACACAGTCTTCTAATCATGTCTCTTCACAATTTTTTTTTCCTTTTGAGTTCCCCAGCTACCATTTCATCTCTGTCCAACAGATCTTGCAGGATGATGAGCAAATTATAGATGAGCTATGTGCACAAAGTTTTCAGAGCATATACATAGGCATTATGCATCGGCAGCCTTCTCAGCAGGAGCAGCCTCACTGCCATTTAATTTGGCACGTTTAGCTTCCACATCTTTCACAGCTGCCTTGATAGCATCTTCTGCAAGCATGCTGCAGTGCAGCTTAACTGGGGGAAGTGAAAGATGTTTCGCAATCTCCCTGCAATCAATTTACAATTTTTATTCCATATCACATTTTAGAGGCAATAAATGTTAATAAAACTACAAACACAATAAACTATCGAGATTCACATCCAAACATAACAAAATTAGATTGATGAAAACAAAAGAATTGAAGTTTCACACAATACATACAAGGGCTCGCCATCGCTTTTACATAAGATGAAAACGTGACAACAATTAGTGTTTCATTACTTACTCAGTCAATTCCTTCCAAAACATGACAACAATTTTAGTGTTTCGTTATCCTTACAAGTCATTGCTTCAGGTTAGTTAGTTCTGATATGAATTAAGATGCTCTAAGGTATCTATTTGGATACTCATATGATTAACAATTTACAGTTTTACACCACATATAGCACAATGACAAAAAATCATATCACAGTTCCCATAATTATATTTTCAGATGCGATTTTTTTAATATTTAATATAACAAACGAGCCTTGATGAGGATAAAACTTACGTATTTTTTATGGTTAAAACTTCCTCCGTGCTCTTCCCTTTCACCCATTCAGTAGCTGCACCATGAGATATCAATGTTATTGCTCAACTCTTAAGTCCAATTCTCAAAGCACAACAGCTTAAATAGCTACTTAAACATCAATTATA
The DNA here is from genome assembly GCA_001974825.2 of Corchorus olitorius. Taxonomy (NCBI): domain Eukaryota; kingdom Viridiplantae; phylum Streptophyta; class Magnoliopsida; order Malvales; family Malvaceae; genus Corchorus; species Corchorus olitorius. Next base: position 8,792 of record AWUE01016547.1, read on the forward strand.
TGGATAAAAAATAATCATTTCAATAGCCACTCAACTTCACGACAGCTACAATAATCAAATTTAGTTCTTTCTAATCAATTAAGAAATTCAATTTAAAATTACCAATATGCATACAAACTATTCTTAAGCGTTTATAGAAAAGTTTATAAATTGAAAAGATAATACAAAAACCTAATCCCAAAACCCAAAAAGGAATCACATACCAACAGAAGAAGAAGCAATCGCGGAGCCACATCCGAAAGTTTTAAAGCAAGCATCCACGATTTTCCCCGATTTCTCGTCGATCTTAATTTGCAGTTTCATCACATCGCCACAAGCCGGAGCACCAACCAATCCCGTCCCAACGTTGGGATCGTTCTTATCGAACGATCCAACGTTCCGAGGATTGTTGTAGTGGTCAATCACATTCTCGTGGTAAAGACGTGGCAGAATCTGCACCGGCCGCGACGACGCCGCCTCCCCTGTTGCAAGCCCCAGCAGCCTCTTCGATGCCAATCTCAACATTGTTTCACCTGCAAAGAGTGCTCCTTCACCTGGTTCAGCTATCTCCTAGGATTTGGGGAATTAGAAAAGGTCGGTTGTGGAGATTAGACGAGACGAGATGCTTCAGGTTACACGATTCTTCTGTTTCCTTTTCGAGACAGAGAGCTAGAACTCAATTGAAGCGGTAACAAAACTTGAAAAAGACCGTTAATATTCGATTTCGAAATGACTTAACTACCCCTTCCTCCGCTTTAAAAAGTCAAGGTGAATTCGTGAATTTTGAGAAACTGTAGGGGTAAATTTGAAACTTAAGCATCTGTTTAGTGTTCTTATGTGATGATAAGGTAAACTTTCTCGTATTCTATCACGTTATCAACGGATTTCAGATAGTTTAATCAAAGTTCAGATTTTTACCGAAAATGATTCGGAAACGATATCAGGAAGCCAAAACAGGTAAATTCCAATGTCAATTGTTTAACACTTTGTTTGTGAATTTAGGGGGGAAAACAGTTGGTTGGCTTGAACCTGTTTGATGAAATATCTGAACGAAACTAGTTCTTAAACTTTGTCAGGTTTCCAGCTGTTGAAATCTATAAATGCAGACAAGTATTAAGGAAGATAGGATTAGGCAAAGAAGACTATTACTTTTGGAAACAAGTTGGGAAGGCATTGCTATGCACGTACACTCTTCGGCGTAGCGTGGGTTTACAATGAAACATCTCCACTGGGGTGGTGGACATTGAAGCCTAGGCCAAAGGAAGAAAGAGAGCTCGCCCATTTGTATGAACGGAGAGAATTTCCTTATCCTGGTGATGCTGAGGCAATGGAGGAGTTTGTTGCTAAAGGAGGCATGATTGGAACTACAATTGGCCCGAAAGGGACTGTTGAAACTGATAAAGATTCGGTTAATTATCAGAAGGAGATGCAGGACAAGAAGTTTGAGCAGGAAGCATTGAAGCTGTGGCTCAGGGTGAGGAATGAGGTCATTCAAGAGCTTCAAGAGAAAGGCTATGATGTTGAGTGAGTGCTTTATACTATAGATTTAGTGAATATGTATGGATTAACTATGTATCTTGTCTGAAGATTGAGTTCCTAGATGACTTAAGTTATGTTTGATTCCATGTTTTATGTTAACCTTGAACTGCTGTATCTTGTTTCTTGCTTGCTATCCAATTTATATTTTCCTAAGATTTCTGTCAACGTTTCTTCTCATGTTTACTACTTAAGCTATGTGCAATCTGCAATGGAATCTGATAATCATGAGGGAGATGAAATAAAGGTGTTTTGTGCTTGACTGCTTGTCTTGTTCACTTTTTCTACTGGACTTTTTCTATTGGCACTATCTTTCTGGTATGTTTTTCTTCTTGGGAGTTCCCAAGGTAAACAATTTCCATGGGAAAAAAGTTAACCAAAAACTGGACATGAATGTCGACAGAGTGCACGTGGAAGTATAGACCTTGAAAGCTGCAATAGATATGCGGTGTTGTAATTGGATTTGTCTGCTGGTGAAAGCATATTTCATCGAATAGATTAATATTATTGATCTTGGTATTTGGAAAGGCCATCGACCGGTCCTTTTCAGATCGAGTGAACGGCATTTTCCTTATCTGCTATATGTTTTTTTCTGGGAAAACAAACAAGGTAAAAGCTAATCTTGCCACCAAGAGATTTTTGTTTTACATGCCACAACCACGCAAGCAAGATGCTTCCTATGTCTAGAATAAGTCCATTGCTGGATCGAACTAGATTCATGTTAAGATATCAATGGGAGCTCTGGTATGCCGAGTCCAAGCTAAAGTGATACATAAAAATGAACAAGTATTGGCTGCACAGTGATGAAGTTTCTGAAATAGCTAGGAGAAAAGGGTTGACCCAATTGTTGTACAAGAATATATATAATAACTATAAATGAGCCATATGAACTTTAGGGCCAGTAATAACCAACTTTGAAGAAATTATTCAGGAATGAATGTACTTAAAAGCAAACAACTGAAGGGAATGAAGCGCAAGGAAAACATGAAGCCAATAGGCAATGGCCGGTAATTGATTAGGACTTAACTGCATGAAAAGTTACCCTGTATATTGGAGTCCGAGATGGACAGATAAATGTGTTTCAAGAAATTAGAAACTTGATCCTGCATTTTGTATAAGAATCAGTTAACTTGTTACAGATTTCAAATTTCCTGTATAACATGGCAATGATCAATGAATTAATTACTACTAAGAATTAGTGCTGTAGGTTTAAATGTGAATGAAATTAAGGCCATCAACAAGTATATCATGTGGAAATGCTAAGAATGGAAATCCAAGCCTCCAAGGAAGGCTATCTTTGTCAAACGTATAGCTAAGCCATCACATCAAGTTAAACAATAGACATCCTACAGTTGAGTATGACAGCTCCACTAACACATGCTACCAATTTAAGTAGAGATTCATTTAGTCACGAAGAAGTCAATGCAGTATCTCACGCATTAACAATGTACATGAAAAGCAAAAGAAAAGTAGACCACAAGATGCATTAACTTCATCAAGAAATTGACCATTACATGCAGCTAGACAACACAAAAAACATCAATTTCCTCCAATAGACATTGAGTAATCTTATCAATTAATGAATCTATCTCAGCCTTAATGTTGACAAGCAAATGGTAACTTGAACACAAAAAATACTTAATTTGTGCAAGCAACGGGGTAACTTGCAATTGCCATCACTTAAAGAAAGAGAAAATTTTCCAAACAGAGTGATTTCATCTTTTGTAACCAACTAAGCTACATTCTGCAACAATTTTAACTATACTAACAATATGAAGACACTGTTCCATTGTTTTCCATTGCTGCTTTATTAGAAAAACATATGATTAGTACAACAAAGATGGACATACTATGTGGTGTTTTCATATTTATCTATAGAACAAGGAGAAACACATTCATATGCGTTTTTACAACATAATATCTTACTCATAACAAATTCAACTGCAATTAGTAGAGTACACTCCCACCTACAGAGTGTGAGTTTTTTAGCCTACTTCTTCCAGATTTGCTTCTCCTATAACTTCTCAATGGAGTCAAGTAGAACCGCAATAGCCCATTATCAAGGTTGTTAGGAGAATACCTTGCACTCCTATTCTGCTGCAGCACAAAATTCTCCCTTCTCTTTTCGCCATCGCCTTTAGACTCAGCCACACTCATTCCATACAAAGCTGATCCATCCACTGAATTCCTTGCACTAACACTATAGCTCCTCATAAGCTTCTGACTTACAACACTACCATTTGCATCTCCAATGGCCACCCTTCTCAACTTCTGCAAAGACTCTGCTAGTGTCCCATCCGCCACATTTTCTCCTATACCTTTGCCTTCATCTCCATTAGCCAACCTCCTCAGCTTCTGCAACGACTCCGCCAGTGTCGCTTCACCTGCATTTCCTGCAATACCTTTATTCTCATCTCCATTAGCCACCCTCCTAAGCTTCTGCAACGACTCTGCTAGGCTCCCATTACCAGCAGCACCTTCAATACTCCTCTCCTCATCTCCAAATTCACTCTCTTTTCGCCTCGGAATCAAACCCCACATATTCCAAACATTTTTCCACCTCTTTGTTTTCTTCAAATTAAACCCTTTTTGACCAACCCCAGAAGCAACAAGCTCAACATCCTTGGAACCAGATTCCACATTAGAATACCAATTGGAATCTCTCAATTCCTTTTCAGTAACCAACAGCTTCGCCCCATGGAATAACCCAACAGTTTCAGGAGAAACCTTAGCATTGGAAATAGAAGATTTAACATCCTCAGGTTCCCCCAAACTAATTTTCCTACTTGACCCTGACCGGTCAAAACTCCTCCTCCTCCTAGTCAAGGAATCCGCATAGTAATCTCTCGTTTGAGCTGACCCACCAGGGCTAATCCTTTCTTCCTCTTTTACCACACTCAATCTCTCTTCCCCAACATTAGCTTCTTCATTAACCTTTGGGTTCAGTTTCCCAATCAAATAACCATCCCAAGAAGCCCTTGGCTCATCAAAGGAAAACCTTGAATCGTCAACTGAGAAACGGCCAATATCAACTGATAATCTAGGATCAGTGTCACAAGATCTTCTTCCGAACAACCCATATTCCCCGATCTCCGACTGAGTCTCTCTTAATCCCCTTTTATTTACCTTCTCAAGAACCGAACCCTCATTTTTCTCCTTCTTTTTGCTCTGTTTTTTCCTCCATTTCCTCAATTTGTTGCTAAAAACAGAAGCTGCTTCCCATAACGATTTACCTGAAGCCTTTTTGCTTCCCCATTCGAGATCTATAAACTCCTTCATCGTTTTCAACTCTCCCTCTTCATCTTCTTCTTCGAAGCTTTGAAAAACTTCAACTTTTGAAGGTGGGTGCTCGACATTGAGGGTTTTTATTTTGTCATCTATGGCGAAAAGGTCGTTGAGGGTATTGTGAGCCCTTACATCACAAGATTTACGACGGGGTTCGGAGGCAGCGGAGGAAGACGATGGGTGAGGACCACCGGAACAGGATTTGGATCGGCGGAGCTGGGATGTTGAGGCGGTGTTCGTGGAAGGTGAGCTGCTTTGGATACCGGCGAGGCGTTCCCGGAGACATGATGCGCAGAAGCCGGTAATGGGTGATGTACTGGGGTGGCGGTGGCAGTTGGAGAGACGGTGGCTCTTGTGGCGGTGGGATTGGAGCTGCGGCTGGGGCTGTAGATTCATGGCTTGCGGAGAGACAATGAGCTCATGCTCAGAGTAAAATAAAGAGATAAAATGTACGAACACTACACTGAAGATTAATGTGAGAGAGAGAAAGAGAGTATTAAGAATTGGAAGAGAAGCTAACACACAAAAAGGCAAAAACCAAAAATAGAAAACCCTGCATAAACCCCTTCTATTATGGGTTTTATTCTCTAATTAATGGACGGTTTACCGTTTATATCTAAATTTTCTTGCATTCATTTATGGAAACTTACTATACTCCAATTTTCTTTTCTTCCAAACATATAATTTTTGTTATCTTTTTTTTTATGAATAATTTTTGTTATCTTAGTTATACTATTTTTGTAGCTCTAGGAAAGCAATAATGGGGGCCTTGAAAATACTGGTTGTAATATTTTGATATGACAACATTTTGTTTTTGTACACTAATTTTATGATAAACTCATAATTGATATTTCATCAAATAAACAAACTTTTTTATTTCATTGATTTTATGGTGTAGGGACAAAATAATGGATGTATTCTTCAGAACAAGAAAAACAATAATGCAAAAAGATAAAAAAGAAATTATAGCTTATACATTATTGAATACTAGTAATTCATAATGTCTACCCAAACTCGCATTAAGAATAAGCATCCTTTACTTTTTATCCTTTTCCCCCCTCCTAAGAAAGCGTATAGCTTGTAAGTTATACTTCCAATTAACACTCTAATTTCAAATTTATGAACATGATAGCTGATCTCATTATCTTTTTTAACAAGCCAATTAATCTTATTTATGAACTTAAGCCTTTGACCTAGTGACAAGGCCTCAAAAAGTTCACATGCAGGATAGGGATTCAAACCCTTACCCTCCCTTCCCCCTTCCTTTCCTTATCTTTGTTAGGATTTTGACTCAAATCCTAATTAGATTTGGATTGGGATTTTTTAGGCCTATTGCTTGATGGACAAAAAGACTTGGTAAACCAGAATCCTAGTAAGAAAGGGATTCTTGGAGGCTAAGTTTATGCTAGTATAAATAGAGAGTTTCTCTATAGGTTTTGTATGTTTGGAGGAAAGATGTAGTCTAAGGGTTAGATTTGGGTGGAGACACCCCATAGGACAAAAGGATGGTCCTCATGGATGTGTGTGTGTGATTGTTTGGTTTCGTAGATGTGATAGATTGGTTTGTAGAGACCGAGCGAGAGTGCTCAAGATTGTTTGGGTTTGTTTTTAGATTGATTGTTAGATTGAGTTGAGAGATTGAGTGAGAGTTATTGATAATTATGTGTTGATGTAATTTTCTATAACTAGTGGATTTCTCTTCTGCTTCGTGGATGTAGGCAAGTTCAGTGCCGAACCACGTAAATTCTTTTGTCTTGTGTGGATGATTTATTGTTTTAGTTGCTTCCGTTTGCATGATTAATTTGATAGATTATAGTTTGGGATATCCGGGTTACAACAATTGGTATCCGAGCTCAGGTTGAATGGATTTGAGGTTGCCCGGTAGTCCAAACTTGTGATATGGTTCGTCAAATTTGTTGTCGTGGAGATTGCTAAATTGTGCTGCTTGATGATTGTTTTGAAGATTACTCAGCTTTGGATGGAAAGCAAGATCGGATTCGGGATTAAAGTTGAAGATGATGCAGTGAAGATGAAGACACACAAGAGAGGATTGCTTGAAGATTAGGAGACTTTCGTTGTAGGTGGAGCCATGCACGTCCTTGAAGATTGATTAAAGATTGAAGATTGAAAATTTGATGGAATTTGAGTCAAGGTGGAGATTGTTAGGATTTTGACTCAAATCCTAATTAGATTTAGATTGGGATTTTTTAGGCCATTGCTTGGTGGACAAAAAGACTTGGTAAACCAGAATCCTAGTAGGAAAGAGATTCTTGGAGGCTAAGTTTATGCTAGTATAAATAGAGAGTTTCTCTATAGGTTTTGTATATTTGGAGAAAAGATGTAGTCTAAGGGTTAGATTTGGGTGGAGACACCCCATAGGACAAAAGGATGGTCCTCATGGGTGTGTGTGTGTGTGTGATTGTTTCATTTGGTAGATGTGATAGATTGGTTTGTAGAGACCGAACGAGAGTACTCAAGATTGTTTGGGTTTGTTTTTAGATTTATTGTTAGATTGAGTGAGAGTTATTGATAATTATGTGTTGATGTAATTTTCTATAACTAGTGGATTTCTCTTCTACTTCGTGGATGTAGGCAAGTTCAGTGCCGAACCACGTAAATTCTTTTGTTTTGTGTGGATGATTTATTGTTTTAGTTGCTTCCGCTTGCATGATTAATTTTGATAAATTATAGTTTGGAATATCTGGATTATAACAATCTCATTATCAAAGTAAAGGTAAATTGTCAATCCTTTAAGAATTTACGGATTTATTGAATAAATTATCAATAAGAATAGGGGTATATAAAAACTTGAACTCATGAGCCAGATGCCTTTAACACAGATAGAGACTTTTATCACTTCAGTCAACCATTCGATACTCTAATCTAATCTCAGAGACTTTAGTGTTTCTAATATTTAAGATTTTCTAATAGTAGTAGAAGTAATTATTTTAAGGGAGGAACATTTTGGGAGATTTGTTCTCTACTTAGGATTCTATGAGAATAGAGTCCAAAAACTGCATTGGGTTTTGGTTATTTTATGGGAAATGCCCATAAGCCCAAAGATGCTTCCCAATTGCCACTTCTTGATGTCTCTTAAATTTTATACTATATAAGTCAACTCTTCCAAGGCGGATCATAAGCATAGAAATCCACCCATTTGTTTTCTTCCCATAAAGTTTGTTTTAAACAATCGAGGTTATTTTCTTTGAGAGACAATTAACCTTCTCAAGTCTCAACACTGGTAAAAGTATAAAATTGGTCCCTGAAGTGGAGCGATCATAGCATTTTGGTCCCCCAAGTGAAAAAATATGTAATTTGATCCCTCAAGTGGAGTTAACCGAACAATCAAGTCCTTTTCATTAGTATCCGTCAAAGGTCCGTTAAATAGGCTGACGTGGCAGTAACGGCGTCAACTCTGTTGATGTGTCATCTACCATGTCATTTTTCAGAATAAAAAATTAAATATATATATATTATTATAAATTTTTTGAAAAAAAAAATTATAAAATTATAAATTAACTTAAATCTTTGAAAAAAAAAACGTCAGAATTTTTTCGTTTAAAATCGTTTTTTGGTTTTGATATTTATTAAATAAAATTATAAAATTTAGTAAATATAAAATAGGATAAGTGATTTTTTTTCTCTCCCTCTCCCACTCAATCTCTGGACTCTTTCCCCTCTCTCACCTAATTTTTTCCACTGCAAATTGCTCAAAATTTCAACTACCAGCAGCTACAGCCTTTGAGTCCTCAGCTGGAGGAGTGGCAACAGCCTCAGCAGGAGCAAATCCCTCAACAGTAACACCACACCCTTCTCTGGTAACACCTGCGATCCTCAAAAGGGTGTCGATGTGGTTGTACCATCAAGAAGCGTTGACATAACTAGAAACTGGGGCTGCTCAGAGAGCTGTGAAAACGGGTGATATCATCCTTTGAAGCTTTGCTATCCAGGGATATAACTGCGAGTGAGGAGGTATTCATCAAGCTTTTTCAAGCCAGCAGCAGAGCCTAGATCGGAGTATGTGACTGCCATAGCGAAAAGTAGGAACTTTGCCGCTTCTTTCGGCAACGGACGGGTGCTCTGCTACGGTAGCTACTTGTGAATATTGAACGGATAGTTCAAAATTTCAACTAAATTTTGATTTACTGTTGTTGGGTTCTTTGATTTACTAAACTAGGCTTCAATTTGGGTTCAATTAGTTTCAGCGAGTTGTGAATTTTTGAGGAACTTAAATGTTTGAATTGGGTATTACTTTAGGAAGATAGTAAGAGTGACGGTGGAGAGAATGAGTTAGAGAAAATGTTAGGGTTTATCTTTTATCCTTTTTATTATTATTATATTTTTAATTTTTTAATAAATACAAAAAATTCCTTTTTAATTTTTTATTCTAAAAAATGACATGGCAGTGACACATCAGCAAAGTTGACGGCGTCACTGCCATGTCAGCCTATTTAACGGACCCTTTGACAGAAACTAACGAAAAGGACTTGATTGCTCGGTTAACTCCACTTGAGGGACCAAATTACATATTTTTTTACTTGGGGGACCAAAATGCTATGATCGCTCCACTTCAAGGACCATTTTTGTACTTTTACCCTCAACACTAGTTACAAACCAAAATGGTCACCCAAAATAAATTAAAAAAAATTGAACAAAATGTGTCGCTATAAAATTAGAATTTTTATATTGATTCATTCTAATAAAGCTAAAAGTTTTCTATGCAAAGTAAAAATAGAGTTGTAATATTCATGAAGCAATATTAAACAAAAATCAGAACTTAATGATTAGTAGAAGATCAAGGTTTTCAATTTTAATTAAAAATTTTGGTAAGAGGAGATAGAGAAGGCTTAATGGTTTTCTCTTGTAGAACTGAACTAGCCCAGCATAGCTATGTCCTACAAGGCCCAAAAGTAATAGGCCTAAATCGGCTTTGAGGACCACCAAAAGCCCAAAACTGCTGAAATCCAACCCATGGTAACCGGCGGTGGCGACTATTTAACCGGCTTACGTATCTCTCTCATGGTTTTCAGTTTTCCAGAATCGAGAGTTCATTTAAGATAATCGAGAGATGGAGAAAGTCAAAGAGTTTCTGGAAGTAGACAAAGAAGAAGCAGAGAGATTGTCAGGTCTCCCCGTCCCTCCTCACCGACCCGGCTTCGAGTGCAGCTTTTATGAAGATTTTGCCTTACGTGGCATCCGTGTCGACAGGGTCGAGCCTGGCTTCGTTTCCTGCACTTTCAAAGTCCCTCCTCGCCTCACTGTAAGCAATTCAAAATTCCCATTTGAAATATAACAGAATCAGACTATTATGAGATTTGGGTCGATGATTTCTTGATTCCTTCTTCTTTGTAATAAATTTACTTTGACAGGATAAAAGCGGAAATTTAGCAACAGGCGCTATTGCAAATCTTGTTGATGAAGTCGGCGGTGCTGTTGTCCATGTCGAAGGTCTTCCCATGAATGTTTCGGTGGACATGTCTATTTCATTTCTGGGAACTGCAAAGCCCAATGTAAGTCAACTTTTTTTTTTTTTTTTATGAGTTTGCTTTGGAAATATCTTTGTGCTTTAATGTATTGAGTTGCTTTGAATTTAGCAGTAACATTTTTTAGGTTGATAGGTTGAATTGAATGCTTTCCAAAGTAATCAAAATCTGTTTTTTCTTAATTCACAATTAATCCGAGATTATGATCCTTGGCAGACATAATGCAGGGCCGGCTAGTTTTTAGCTGTAAGAGAATTTGATTAGACTTCTTTGATATTAGTCTGATCTTTTAATGGCAATTTGCAGGATGAATTGGAGATTACTTCCAAGGCTTTAGGACAAAGGGGAGGCTATAAAGGAACAATTGTGCTTGTCAGAAACAAAGAAACAGGGGAGTTAATTGCTGAAGGTCGCCATTCATTGTTTGGCAGACAAGCTAGCAAAATGTAGTTCCATTCCAAGTTTGTGTAATGAAAATCCTTCTGGTGTCCTGGTAGATACGTATTGTGATGGAACTATTGACTTAACTGCTTTCTTGTAAGTAGTATACTAGTAATGTGAGTTGCACCTTTAATAAAGATTCCTGATAATGGCAAATTTACGAGTTCCTGAAATTTCTGTGGTAGTTTCTCTTTCGTTGTTGATTTTTTGTGATCATTCATTGAGGGGAGTCAAATTGGCACATGAAACAGGGAAAATCCCGAAGGCTTGTTGCCATTAATGATCTGAAAGAAGAAACAATCATGCTTTATATGTTCCCGTTTGGCCCAGCTTAAAGCTGAGCTTATCTACTGAAAAAAGCTGAAGCTGGGCCAAACGGAAAATCCAGAAGTGCTTTTCAGAAGCACTTTTCAGTTGTTTTTGAACTAGAAGCCAGAAGCACTAAATTGAAACTTTTTCCAGAAGCCCTTTTCAGAAGAGCTTTAAGCTAGGGCAAACGGGGTCAATGGAAAACTTTTATGAGACTTGCTTCAGAAGTTGAAATCCCCCACAGCTATGTTTCTCACCATGTTTCGTTGTTCATTAATCATTCAGAAGCGCTGACAGGAGGAAGGATTTCAAGCTTTAACTGCATATATAATAAGGGGGAAGGAAGGAGCACATAAGATACAATTTTTAGCAGACAGAAGTTTATCTACAGTGGCTGCGGCATGTAATGTTGAAGAAGGTACATAATCAACGAAGAGTCCCTACTGGCTTTTTATATGTGTACCATTTTGCAATCAAGAGAAATGCCCCTAAATTTATCACACTCAGCACTACCAAGAGCCAGAAGAAGTTCTGAACATGGCCATAATTTAAGTTGTCTGGTATCCATCCAAGCTTTCCATTCCTCGTGCTTATACTTGTAACTATAGACACAAGCAGAGAGCTCAAGTAGTTACCAAGCGCGATGGTAGTGAGTTGTAGAGCCGAGCAGAAACTCCTCATGGCATCTGGTGCTTGCTCGTAAAAGAACTCCAACTGTCCAACGAGTGTGAAAACCTCTGCACACCCTATGAGGAAATACTGTGGAACTTGCCAAAATATTGACATAGGCATTTCCTTGCGCTCATAGTAATTGTGCCTCCTCACCAGTCGAAGTCTTTCAAGTTCCAGCATTGCTGCTGCTATCATGGCAAATATTGATATGAAGAGTCCGATGCCTATGCGCTGAAGTTGAGTTAGGCCATTCTTGTGACCAGTAAATTTTCTTGTCACCGGGACAATGATTCTGTCATAGATTGGTACCCAAAAGATAACACTGAGGGTGTCAAAGATGGAAAGTGATGCTGGAGGGATCTTGAAGGAAGAATTCCCCACGTGTGTATCCATTCTTTCACCTTGCAACACAAACAAATTGCTCATCTGACTGTACACAGCAGCAAAGATGATCCCGGTGGCCCATATGGGAAGCAAGCGAATGATAGCTTTTAGCTCCTCAACTTGAGTAACTGTGCAAAGTCTCCATGGGTTTACTCTACCCTTTATTCGGTCTGGTTCAGTTTCCACAGCCGCTTTGTCAAAGAAACTGAAGATAAGAACAGCTACCTTAGAGCATGAACATGGAACCAAAAAAAAGAGCACTTGGCAGTACAGTATATATATCTACCTACATGATTGAGCATGGTGAAAATCTGAAGTTTGAATCAAGTAGAATGTTGAGAGGAAGTTTGAAGATTGAATCACATGATGACATTGACATGAACATGGATTATTATGTTTGTTGCCAGTAAGCAAAACTAATATCTGTTCCTAACAGCTGGGGAAATGCCAAGAAATGATGTTCATAGCTACTCTAGGTGTTTCAATATTGGAGGTGATACTTCTAGATTGACATGTTTATACATCAATGAAGAATTAAAAAGGTCTGCATTGTTAATAAGAATGCTGAATGATTTTTTTCCCAATAATTAGATATGATTGTAACCTAGTTGCTAGATTGAGATTTGCATTTAGGCACTAACCTAAGATTTTCTGTGTGCTCAATCTTCCGGCTACCTCTGATGTTGGATTCTGCATCAGCAATCTCATATAGAAGAGTCCTATCTGCAGGTACTGCCAATTGAACTTTCCTAAAGGATGCCACCAACACTTGACAGAGGCGTGTGAGGGGGCTGCCTCCAGGCTTTTGGTTCCGGTATAAACGAGTACCTGAAAAGAAAAATGCAACAGCAACAGCCATAGCAATGGCAGGAATTCCAAAACCCCATCCCCAACTCACATTATCCTGAACCCAGACCAGCACGGAAGAAGCAATGAGAGCACCGATGTTTATGGAAAAATAAAACCAATTGAAGAAAGAGCTTTTGTGTCTCTTCTCAGTCTCATCTGTGTCATCAAACTGATCTGCTCCATATGATGAGACACAAGGCTTAATTCCTCCCGTTCCGAGTGCAACCATGTAAAGTGCTACAAAGAACACTGCACTTTGTGCAACTGTTGGGTCGCAGTTATCTTCTGCGTAACACCTTGGCCTGATGCCATGGACACTTGCAGACAGTGCCAGAAGTGTCATTCCCTGTATGAAGATACACATTTCGTCGAAAAGCTTGCTTCAAAATCTTAGGTCAAAAAATTATAAATGACTCTTGTAATGGACAAAATGAGTAATACTGACTAAGCTGAAAAACTTCAACCCCTTCTACAAAATTTCTGCAATACAAGCTTCTAATATAACATGCAATTATAAGCAAATTATGCTAGTAAAAGTGTAAAACTTACAAAGACGTAAATGATTGAGAAAAGGGCAATTGTCCAATATCTTCCCAGGTAAGCATCAGCCAGAAATGCTCCAATCAACGGTGTGATGTAGCATGTTCCACTCCAATTCTGGTTATTTCTAGTAGCAACAGAACTATGTTGATTGAGTTGATGCTTGAAGTAGCGCACCAGATTGCTGCTCATCCCATAGTAGGCCAGCCTTTCACAGCATTCATTTCCTGTTGATTATTGCAAAAACTGATAAGCATCCATCTTTGACTACCCATTGCTTAATTCAAGAGTATGATGATTTTACAATTACCAATAATAAATGGGCAGGCTTTCCAGGTTCCAGTTTTCTTTCTATTGGCAGGGTTTCCCTGGTAATCCACTGTCCCATCTTTTGTGTGAATAATATCATCTTCAGCCATGACTTTCCAGAAAATCTATCTTAGCCTCTGCTTAAGCAAAAAGAATTATAGCTAGCTGCAGTTAGCAACAAATTGCAGAGAAGTCATAAGCATACCTAATCAATATGTGTATATCATTCAAAAAGAGAACCCAATAAGGCAATAACCAACAATAACAACCATTCAACCTTTGTACTTTGAATAAACAAAAATGGAGTTCATTAACTTTACCTAACTACCTTCATAATAGAAAGAAAGTTTCTAAAACTAGTCAAGGGTTGAGGAAAGTTCAAACACTATAGAATCAAAGTTACAGACTTACAGGATAATGAACTTGATGCTCCTAAGCTTTATGCAACAGCATCCTGAAAATCAGTTTGACTAGAATAGTGGAAATTTTTCTTCAAAAGAGAAAGAGACTTTAATTGTGTAAATATTTCATAAAGATGGAGGATTGGAACTTGGAAGCATTAAGCATGGCTTGAACGGTTAAATTGTTTGACTAGTTTGTCAAAAATGACCGAGTGGCTGAGAAATGAGAGCGACATTAGGCAGTTGTGGGGCGTGACATAGAAAGATCCTAGAAAGATCATGTTTTGACCGATAACATTCACAATATGTAATGATAAAATCCTGCTTTATTGTATGACTTCACAGTTCAGCCTCGAGATTCCTATCTATTCTGGGTACAAAAATTTCTTGGTTCGACACCTGGCTCCAAGAACTTTTAACCTTGAGTTACGTCTGGAAAGCAAACTTTGAACAAGAGGCGTAGATAGAGTTGTAGAGAAATGGGTCTTTTGGGAGGCAGACACATTTTTGAGTAATGGGCATAATTGTAGGCCAAGAGAAAAACTTGGGCCTGCATAAAATTAAAATCTCTGGACAAAAAAAGGCTGAAAAGAAAAAGTGATTCTTCTTTGCATTTTGTCATTGTATGTTACATTATTTTGAAACATTGGCATAAACAGAGTAACAGACCATATTTCAATATATCATACATAATATAAGTGGGAAAACATTCTTTGATTCTTCTTAAGCAGCGAGAAAACAACAATTCACAGTTTGCTTCAACAAGAAGCCAAACCATAATATAAATCCTCAACGAAGAGTCCCCACTGCCCTTTTATACGTGTACCATTTCGCAATGAAGAGGTAAATGAACAAATTAACCACACTCAGCGCTGCCAAGAGCCAGAAAAAGTAATCGACGTGACCATAATTTAGGTTATCCGGTATCCAACCGAACTTCCCATCTTTAGCCGTCGCGCTTGTAACAATAGTCACAAGCAAAGAGCTCAAGTAACTCCCAAGAGCAACGGTGGTGAGTGATAAAGCAGAGCAAAAACTCCTCATTGCATCAGGCGCTTGTTCATAGAAAAACTCCAATTGTCCAATGAAAGTGAAAACTTCTGCACACCCAATTAGGAAATACTGAGGAACTTGCCAGAATATTGTCAATGGCATTTCCTTTAGGTTATAGTAATTGTGCCTTCTGACCATTTTAAGTCTTTCACGCTCCAAAATTGCTGCAGCTACCATTGCAAATATTGATATGAAGAGGCCAATTCCCATACGTTGAAGTTGAGTTAGGCCATTTTTGTGACCGGTGAATTTTCTTGCTAATGGGACAATGATTCTGTCATAAACTGGCACCCAAAAGATAACACTGAGGGTATCGAAGATCGATAGCGATGCTGCTGGGATATGGAAGCTGGAATGGCCAACTCTTGTATCCATTTTTTCACCTTGCAACACAAATAAACTGCCCATTTGACTGTATACAGTGGAAAATACGATCCCAGATGCCCATATTGGAAGCAACCGAACAATAGCTTTAAACTCTTCGACTTGTGTAACTGTGCAAAGTCTCCATGGATTTACTGAGCCTTTTATGTGATCTGTTTGAGTTTCCACTGCCGCTTTGTCAAAGAAACTGAACATTACAGCCATAAAAAGAAACTTAAGCAGCAGTTTCAAACTTCCAATGCAGACATTGTAAACAAATACAAAATTTTCTCGAACAAAATAAGGCAAAAGTACCATCTTCCCCCTAGCGTTTGGACGTTTTTTCCCCTAAATTTCAATTTCGGACATTTTGCACCTTGAACTCTCAATTTGAGCCTCCCTTGCCCCTGAATAACAGACGTGAGGTCAAATCCGAATTGAAGTTCTTGTTTTTTTTGCTGCATGATGAATTGAAGTTCTTGTTGCTTAGGGGGCAAAACGTCCAAAATTAAAGTTCATGGGACAAAACGTCCAAACTATACATGTTTAGGGGGCAAAAAAGGCATTTATCTGTCCGACGTGGCACGTCATGTCAGCACCATTAGCCACGTCTGTTACTTAGGGGGCAACGGAGGCTCAAATTGAGAGTTCATGGGGCAAAATGTCCGAAATTGAAGTTCAGTACGCTACAAGGTCAAGGGGAAAATGGTGCTTTTGCCAACAAAATACTAACCTGAGATTTGTTGTGTGATCAATCTTACGGCTTCCTTTGATATTGGACTCTGCATCTGCAGTCTCATACAGAAGAGACTTATCAGCAGGGACTGCGACTTTGTATTTCCTTATGGATACCACTAAAACTTGACAAAGGCGAGTGATTGCGCTGCCTCCAGGCTTTTGGTTTCGATACAAACGAGTACCTGAAAAGAAAAAGCAGACGGCTATTGCCATGGCAATTGCAGGGATGCCAAAACCCCATCCCCAGCTTACATTAGTTTGTACCCAAACCAGCACAGAAGCAGCAATAAGAGCACCAACGTTTATGGAAAAGTAAAACCAATTGAAGAAAGAACTCTTGTGTTTCTTCTCATTTTCATCTGTGTCATCAAATTGATCAGCTCCATATGATGAAACACAAGGCTTAATTCCTCCTGTTCCTAGTGCTATCAGATAAAGCGCTAGAAAGGTCCAAGCGCTCTGTGCTTCTGTTGGATTGCAAACATCTTTTCCAGAACAACTTGGCTTCATGCCAGGGACTGATGCAGACATTGCCAAAAGTGTCATTCCCTGTTGCAAAAAAATCATTTTTTTTGTGTCCCAAATTGCAATTATATAAAACAAGTAGTAGGTGAATAAAAAAACTTACAATGATATAGATGACCATAAAACAGGCAATTGTCCAATATCTTCCTAGATAAGAATCTGCTAAAAATGCTCCAATTAATGGTGTGATGTAGCATGTTCCACCCCAATTCTGGTTATTTTTAGCAGCAACTGCAGTGTGCTGGTTCA
Organism: Corchorus olitorius; assembly: GCA_001974825.2. NCBI lineage: Eukaryota > Viridiplantae > Streptophyta > Magnoliopsida > Malvales > Malvaceae > Corchorus > Corchorus olitorius. The sequence goes on from AWUE01016547.1 coordinate 25,908, forward strand.
GTTGATGCTCAAAATAGAGCACCAGATTGGTGCTCATCCCATAGTATGCCAATCTTTCACAGCCTTCATTTCCTGTTGATAATTAATGCTAAAGATAAGCACCCAATTTCTATCTTTAATTACTAATTCTCAACTAGTAGTAGCTTTTTGTATTACCTATGATATATGGGCAGGCTCTCCAGGTTCCTGTTACCTTCTTATTAGCAGGATTTCCCTTGTAGTCCACAGTCCCATCTTTTGTGTAGATATCATCTTCTTCCATTGCTTTCCAGAAATTTATCTAACCCTGTTTACATGCAGTTTTGGAATTTACCCAGAAACACTAATAGAATCAGATAAAAGGAAAAAGAATGAATCATAGCTGCAACTTAACAATAAATTCCATAGCAGAAAATGCAAAATTTCAGTTCTTATATCCCAAGGCTGCTGATAAATGCATACCTACTTAAATTTTCTTTGCTTTAAGTACAGTACATTAAATGAACCTTATAACAACCCAAAACAAGATTTTCAGAGGTGATATATATTTGAAAGAGAAGAAAAAGGATTCAAATATTAACAAAGCAAGGTTCAGATCACCATTGAACAGACCTGAAATATATACTCCTAAGAATGGTATTCATGCAACTGTTTCCAGAAAAGCTGTGTGCCTCATGATTACAGAGACAATAGAATTTGCTCTACCACTAGAATTATTCAATAGTGTAAAACCTTGGATCAAGATATTATTCAATTGTGATGGGGTTATGGTCACATCTACCTGGGCCCAGCTATGTGTCTATCCTTTCATAGCGAGTCTACTTTTTAATGAGAAAATTCTGCATAAACATCCAAAGGAGGACTTAAACTGCAATGAATCTTTGACTTGCCTTGCACTACTGATGAGGGGGCTGTTGGAATTTGAAAGATTCTAACACATTTAAGTGGGAATATGAAGTATGAACACAAGAAAATTTAGCATGCATTTCCAAATAGGCTAATATTGTCCGACTCCAACAATTTGTCGTTTGTTTTTACAAAGGTTAAACCTTGAAGAAGCAGCACTCAAAAATCAAAATCAATCTTTTCGCTTTCAATAGCTAGAAAAAAAAAAAACAGAGTCACAGCAAAATGGTCCATCTGATGTAACAAATTTGAGTGGCTTCATGCTTATAGTCATAGTGGACCGAGAAAACAACTGGCCAGCTGCTAAAACATTAGCTTTTGGCCAATCATGACTATTCTTCCTACAAAAAGAAAGACACGAAAGAACATTAATTAAGATGGTTTTTCTTCTTACCTAAAGTAGCAACTTGCAAGCAATCTGGAACGATGGTTCTGTCAGTGGTTCAAGCCCTGATCCTCTTATCTTTCCCTAAATTTCTTCCAATGCCACGACTGAACTTTAGCCTTTATAGTATTACAGATTTGAGTAAAATTCTGTTTGTATATTGAAATGTCAAACTAAGGTTTCAGTTTCACTTGTTACATTTCCGTGACGTTAAAAATATATAGAACAATTTAAAAGTAATAATTGCTCTTGTTTTCTTCTTCTCATGAATTGGCAGAAATATTCAAATATAATGGCCATTCCCATTCATTCCATTATTATAATTATGACATCTATACTATACTATATCGAATAAGCAATGAAACGACAGATTACCAATCAAAAATCGTTGCATATATACTTGATATAAGTGTGAAAATTACTATATATATATAAGTTTAAATTATATTTTTTGTTTTGGAATCATATGATAAAACAATAATTGCATATATATCATGGGTCATTTGCTCCAATGTCAATCTCATTTGGATTTTGGACTGACTTTAGAAACAACTATTAGTGTGAACGAATTAAAACAGTCCCAAATCCCAAGCCATTGCTTTGAATTTCTCTCCAAAATGACAAGCTTGGATACAGCTTTCTGTCAAAGGAACCCATTTCATTTGTTGTTAGTTTTATAATTATCAATGATACGAAAGCTACATATATACAGAACAAATATAATATATTTGCCATCTAAGACTAAAACGGCTTACAATTGCATATGTTGCTTCAGACATAAATAAGATTCTGTGTCTTAATCACTTTTTCTTATGTCAAATTTATATCCCAAACTATACATATAGCTAATATTTGTCTTGTAACATTTTGTCTAGTTCGGCGATTCTTTTTCAACGTTACTTGCAAACTCAAAACTTTGATAAAATCTAATGGTTAGGAGCTCCATAATCATTCATCATTCAAATAAGGTAAGGTTCGAACTCCTGCCCTGTCAAGCCACCTCTCCCTCTCCGCATTGACTTGTACTATTGTGTATCCGTAATCATTTGACCGTTTCACCACCGTTTTGAATCCAAATGGAGTTTAAGTGTAAACTCCGTTTCAATCGCTGCTCTAATAATCTCATCTATACAGTATCTAATCTAATCTGTACAGTGTAATCTCATCTGTACAGTTGCTAAACAGTGTCAATCACACCGCTCTAATAAAATCCATTGTTTTTTGAATTTGTCCCCTTGACCTTGAGTTGAGGATTAAAATCTGAGAACAAAAATTTGACCTCCATCTCTATGCCTGCAGGCTGCAAGCAATTAATCCGGCTATAAAAAACCTAACGAAATGGGCATTGCAATCTGTTATGAAAAGCGAGGTGGCATTTTAGTTTTTATATATATTTTTGGTTAAACTATTTGAATGGAAATATGGAATGATGACTTCTTCAAATTTTCTATTCTAGGTAAGGTATTACAAATTTGTACTCTATTATTTAAGTCAAAATTAAATTGGGTTTGATGTCACAAGTTTTTTGTTTTTAATTTCAATTAATACAAAAATAATTGTAATTTAGGTAAATAATATATTATATTAAATTGTCTCAAAATAATAGGAAAAAGGAAAGTTTTTTTAAAAAAATTTAAGGAAATCCTACATTCTTAATTACTGTTTTTTCTGATAAATATTTAACAATTTTTAACATAATTTCCGTTTAAAGCTTTTGCCTTTTTTGCCTTTTAGGGAGAAATAAAAAATTATAGGTGGGCTGTCCAACAATCAAAGATGGTCCCTTCCGAAAAGAGGTGAGGTGCATTCAAATTGGGCTTCTCAGGTAGCCCAGCTTATATTACCCGCTTGACCACATAACTTTTTGAAAACCCTTTTGCTATGCTAAGTTTTATCCATGATTGCACAACCACTTAAAAATCTTTTTCAACACCCAAATAGACGAAAATTAGGGCTTGTTATGAGAAATAAAAAAAAAGTTCAAATAAATCTAAATTTTCATATATTTTTCTCAACCAAAGCAATTATACTGTAAGAGTCCGTTTGGAAATTTCTATAAAAAGTCAAAAGGTAGAAAGTTTTTCTATAGAAAGTTTAGGACTAGAAATTTTTTTTCTTAAAAAAGTATTTTAGTATGTTTGTTTAACCTCTAAAGTTTAAATGGAATTCCTAAGAAAGTAAAGTTAAATTTATTAAAATACCCTTTGATGAATATTTTAAATTTAAAAAAAAAAGTTCTTTTAAGTAATTTTGTCTTAAAACCACTTTCATTAGCACTTTCTCACTTTGGAGAGAAAGTATTTGGGTCAGTTAAACTTTTTTACCCTAAACTTTCTAAAAAAAAAAAATCAAACATGCTAAAATTACTTCCTACCCTATACTTTCTATAGAAAGTGATTAAATTACATCAAAACAAACGGACTCTAAATGTAAATCGGAATTCTATCATGCATTGTCTCAAAATTCAAACACGGTGGTTTTGAATATAATTAGATAAACAAAGTTTACTTAATTTGATATATACATTACATTACGGATTTAAGTCAGCATTACATTTAATTTTGTTTAAGATCTGCCGCCATTGCGATTAACAGTCTTTGTTTTCTAGAGAAAAGGTAACATCTGAACTAATTATTTAATTATTTACTAATTATTGTTACTTAGAAGTTGAAAGCAAATCAAGAATTTGTGGCACTTAAGAAAAGATAAGCTAGAGTTTTCCCAGTTAATGATCTTGAACTTGTAACAAAACAATATTATTCTAATAATATTTTGACTTATATGATCAAAGGCATTTTCAAGATTGCCAATTGGGATGAATTGGTCACATTCGCATCTAAATTCTCCTAACATTGGCATTGCTTGTTAATTTAGGAAAAGGAAAACTTTCTTTTAATGCAACAAACTTATAGCTATATATGAAAACAATATAAATAAGTAAGGAAACAAAATCATTATTGTAGTAAGTTTTTTCATGATGTTTAATTAGGATTAATTTAAAGAATATAATATAGTATATAGCCGCAAAATGTGAACAATAAAATTCTGTTAGTGAGGAAAATTTTGAAGTAAACAAAGATTAGATGAGCTGTTACATGACTTAAAAAGCTTTAGCTCTCAAAAAACAAACTCCACTTTGGGTATATCAATGAAAGGCATCCTTCAACTATAAATATTTTTGTTGGCTTAACCATTCTGTGTATATCTGTCATCTACCCACCATTTCCACTTACTTCCTTTCTCGAAGGGTTTCATCAAAATAAATTCATGGAAAATAACCCAAGTTAATTAATTCTAATATTCATTCTATACTTTGAAAAACGAAGTAGGTGAAGTGACAATTATCCAATTTGAATATAGTATATCCTAATTTAATTTAAATAGAATATTTTTATATATATAGTTATAAATAGAGGTGACATTATTATAGATAGTCCAAATCTCATAGTTTGAAGTATTTATTTTAATGCATGCTATTTTGCAGTGATGAAAACCAAACCAGGATTGGATTTTTTTTATGTTAAAAGTTAAAATCCATTTGCTATGCTAATCTTTAATTTACACCAAACCCACTTGGCCACTTGTTTCTCCTTAAAAGTTCTTATTCAATCAACAACAAAATAAAGAAAAAAAGTATCAAAAGGACTTAATTAATTACTTGTGAATTTGGTACCAAAAAAAAAGAATAACTTGTGAATGATATTCAAAACTTTCTCTTGAAAGAGAATAATTATGAGCTTGCTATATATAAAATATTCCATGCCCAAGACCAAAGTGATATATCATATTAAGAATGAAACATATATATGGGATCCTTATTGGTTTCATTTATTATCAAGGGGAAAAAGTCATAAAGAATTTCAATCTAGTCCTTTTAGAGTAAACTTTTGGCTTTTGGGTAAGATTCTTTTTTGAATATTATACATATGTGGCATCATTACAAAAAAGAAAGAAATGAAGTCCAATGAAATTTCAGTTATGTGCAGTAATATTATATATCCAACACCATATATCATATTACTATTTAATAAAAGTTCCTAATCATAATAGCTAATCCTATATCCACTATTATAGAGTATATTTATATTTATTCAAAAACAAAAATATGAGTTTCCTAATCATAATTAGCTAATCCTATATCCACTATTATATATAGAGATTTCTGTTATAGTAATTCACCAATCAAATGCTTAAACACAACCTTAATTGAAACTAAACCAAAACAGTAAAATGACAAAAGGCAAATTATAAGAAAAGGTGAAAAGAACAAGCTAGCAATTAAGTATAAAGTTTCACATTAAGCAGCTTCTTGCTCATGTCATTGGGCTTGACCTGAAAAAAACATATATGGGGTTTGGAAATCAATCAACATTGTGGTTGAGGATCGGGTGTACTTTACCCAATACGGTTGGACCAAACCCCATGGCTGACCACCTAGTCAATTGAAATTTGGCATTCGGAGCTCAACTAGCTTAGCTTCAAAATTTAGTCTTTTGGTTTGAAAGATAACTACTTTGTGTGATACACAAGAAATATATTGCATCAACATTACTTTTTTTCTTAGCTTTGCCTCTTTCTATATCTCTAAATTTGTAACATTTTCCTTCCCCCTTGTCTCTCAAGACTTCTTCAATTCGCTTCACCTAACTAAGTAAAACGACTTGGCACTTGCAACTTAGAGGTTTTTTTTATTTTGCTTCCTTATATAAGGTTGAGGGAATTGGTCTAATTCAATATCTAAGTAAAACAAGAAAAGAGCCAAAATATCAAACAAAAAGCTTAATATTTTGAGCTTTAATTTGCCAAAGGGGTGTGAGCTAGCTAGAGTGCAGACAATATGGAGATGGCACCGTGGAATATTAGAGTCTTGATGATTTTAGCATTGGCTTGCTTCTTGTTCCCAGCTTCGGTCGAGTGCATGGTTCGACACTACAAATTCAATGTAAGTCATGCTTAACTTTTGGATTAATATATAGATAGCTATATTAGCAGCTTTCTGGAGCTGCAAGAACAGAGTTTTCAAACTAAATGGGGTTTTGACTCTTGAGTTTTGACCTGACATTATGCATTTATGCTCACATATAGCGATGAACATGTCAAATTTCAAGTTTTTGCAGTGCAACAATTCTGGCTTTCACAGAAATATTACCTAGAAATAATTATATGAACATTGCTTCTTCAAGTATGATATACTATATAGTTTACTTATTTCACATTTCCTGAAAACTTTGATCAGCATTCTTTTAAGAGTTAAATATGGGTTTGCAAATTGCAATTAGTACTGTAATTTACAACAAAATTAAATACTGCACCATTTTTTCAATAAATTTTGCATTGTATGGGAAAGAAAATGATGAATCATTAAAACGTGAATGATTTCTTCCGGGATATGCAAGCTTTTCCTTGATTGGTTGAAATTCAATGTCATCACCTAAATCTCATTAATCATTTTCATATGTCTTGTAGTAATTCAACTATTTTCATTTTCATTTTCATGCACGTTTTCGCTCTTCAAGTATACTTTGTTCTTTTGTAGTTAACGTGCCAATGTTATAATGTTCCTACGTACAAGTACAGATGGGGTTTTATAAACTAACTTGTTAATTATGTCTAAGTCAACTGCCGAAAGCTATTATAGCAACTCTGATTTTCAAACCCAAAAATACCCAATAAAAGCATTTCTCTGTAGTCAGTCAATGAAAATAATTAAGAGTAATAATAGTCATTTCCATTAGAATTTGCTTAGTAGTTTTAATCACATAACAGAAGAAAATTCATCATCAATGAGTGCATCTATCCGACCTAACAAATCTTTGATTGAACGTCAATTAAAGCAAAGAATTAGTGGAATGTTGGTGACCATAATATCGATGTTTTTATTGGTTAATATGCAGGTGGTGTTGAAAAATACAACCAAATTATGTTCAAGCAAGCCTATAGTCACTGTGAACGGCCGCTACCCTGGTCCAACTCTTGTTGCTAGAGAGGATGACACTATTCTTGTCAAAGTTGTCAACCATGTCAAATACAATCTCTCCATTCACTGGTCAGTCCAATTCAATTAATTGATAATCAACTCTTGAAGTAATAATTATTCATGATTTTTTGACATTTGATGATGATTTCCGGTGGAGTACTATAGGCATGGAATAAGGCAAATTCGGACCGGTTGGGCAGATGGTCCAGCATACATAACCCAGTGCCCAATTCAACCAGGGCAGAGCTATGTGTACAACTTCACCGTCACAGGACAAAGAGGAACCCTTTGGTGGCACGCACATATTCTTTGGCTAAGGGCCACTGTCCATGGTGCCATCGTTATCTTGCCCAAACCTGGCGTTCCTTATCCTTTCCCCAAACCCCACAAGGAAGAGATTATTGTCTTAGGTGAGACAACATTATTATTATTATTATTGTGTTTAATTAAGCCTCTAATTAACTTCCTTCGTCAATAACTAGTTGGTACGAAATTAATTGGGTATGTTGCTTAGAAAGCTTCTTTTTTTTTTTTTTGGTGCAGGTGAATGGTGGAAATCAGATGTTGAAGCCGTCATCAATGAAGCTTTGAAATCTGGCTTGGCCCCTAATGTCTCCGATGCTCACACCATCAATGGCCACCCTGGATCTATCTCAACTTGCCCTTCACAAAGTAAAAACGAAATTAATTCTTTCCTAAATTAAATATTATGCAAATCAAATTGAAATACTAATGAAAACTTTTAATTAAATTTGCAGAAGGATACACATTGGCAGTAAAATCAGGAAAGACATACATGCTTCGAATCATCAACGCTGCACTGAATGAAGAACTCTTCTTTAAAATTGCCGGCCATCAACTCACGGTGGTGGAAGTTGACGCCACCTACGTCAAACCCTTCAAAACAGAAACCATCGTTATAGCCCCCGGCCAGACCACCAACGTCCTCCTCACCGCCACCCGCGGCGCCGGAAAATATCTCGTCGCAGCTTCGCCTTTCATGGACGCACCCATTGCGGTCGATAACGTTACCGCCACCGCCACCTTACATTACTCCGGCAGTCTCAGCAGCGCCGCCACCACCCTCACATCAACCCCACCCAAAAACGCCACCGTGGTGGCGACAAACTTCACAAACTCATTACGAAGCCTGAATTCAAAACAATATCCCGCTAATGTCCCTTTGAAAATCGATCATTCCCTTCTCTTCACCGTCGGGCTCGGTGTTAACCCTTGCCCGACATGTGTTAACGGAAGCCGTGTCGTGGCGTCTGTTAACAATGTTACTTTTGTCATGCCCAAAACCGCTCTGCTTCAAGCCCATTACTTCAACATCGGCGGGGTTTTCACCGCCGATTTCCCTGGAAATCCCCCTGTTCCATTTAACTACACAAGCACAAATCAGACCAATTTTCAGACAACAACAGGAACAAAGCTTTATAGACTTGCTTATAACTCAACTGTTCAACTGGTTTTGCAAGATACAGGGTTGATTACACCTGAAAACCACCCTCTTCATTTGCATGGATTCAACTTTTTTGAAGTCGGAAGAGGGTTGGGAAACTTCAACCCCAATAAAGATCCTAAAAATTTCAATCTTGTTGATCCTGTTGAGAGGAACACAGTTGGGGTTCCATCTGGTGGATGGACTGCCATAAGATTCAGAGCAGATAATCCAGGTAAGAATCAAATCAAATTCATAGTTAAAATTTCAAGCTGAAAATAAAATTTATATTATAAGTCTAAATTAACTTGAATTTGCAGGAGTTTGGTTCATGCATTGCCATTTGGAAGTGCACACGACATGGGGGCTTAAAATGGCATTTGTTGTGGACAATGGGAAAGGACCAAATGAATCTATTATACCACCCCCAAGTGACCTTCCCAAGTGCTAGAAAGGAGGAAAGTAATTAATATTATAGCTGAAAAAACAAACCAAAGAAATGGAAGATTTATAGAGCGGCTGGAAGCTAATGACTAATAAAGAAGAGTTCTTTTTGAGCAAAGCCAAGGAAAGTTGCTCCATATTGAATAAACGATGGATGGGATTTTTTCTTTTTCTTCTTCTTTTCCAAAATTTGATATTGAATGTTATGTATACAGCCTACAAGTTTGAGCTATAAATGTTTATTGTATTGACAAATCCTGTTTCAAATGATACGAAAGTTTCAATATTGCCACAATTTTTTTTCTTTTAATTTTAGCCTAATATTACAGCCTGCACCTAAGGCCCAATTAAGGGGCAGTTGGGCTATTTCAAACCTATGGCCCAATAAAGGGAAGTCTTTGCTTAATGGGCTTCTCTTCACAAACATCGGTTGCCATTTTTGGTTCCAAAGTGGCCCTATCACCAAGTTTTCAATCCAATCCATTTAACCAATTTGTTCTTCATTCTCTTCCTACTCTTTCCTTTTCATTTCTCTTCCAACCTCTTGACAAAATACACACTTTAAATTTAACTGACATATTTACACATTATAGTTTTTCTTCATTTTATTTTACAGGCATCCAGTAATTGATAATTACATTAATAAGTCTTAATTAATCGAACTCAAGCTACGTCGTATCTTAAAGGGAAGCTATGTAACTATAGTTGTAGACATTAATTACCATAATGTCATATATATATTAGGTGGACATGTGAAATAATTGCTACAAGTCATATTAGTCCGTGCTAGCGCTACGGACATTTTTTGTTTTAGAGTGGTACTTGATTAATTGATTAAATAAGGATATCAATATAATCAATTATATAAGGTCCACGAACATTCTTTATTCTAGAGTGGTGCTTGATTAATTGATTGAATTATATAAGATTGCAGTAAAAATGCAATTCAAATGGATTAGTTTTAATATTGTCTCTTGCTATTGCCATAAATCTTTGTAAGCTAATTTTTTAGACATGCAAAACTAAAAAAGGTCAAAGAACACGCTTTTATTTGTAAGTAATAGGAAGTGCAAATATGTAATAAAATATGGTGTTAATTGGAAAATAATAGACGTATTGGGAAAAGGGTGGTTTAATTCAGAAGGGAAAAACATTTAATGGTCCATGGTGAAGAAATGGGGAAAAAAAAGAAAAAGGAAAGAGATGTGAAGGTGGAAACAAAGGGGAGTAATGAAATGTAAACCTGAAGATTGATCAGCACTGGGGAGTTGAAAGGAAGCAACATCGGAGTTGATGAGAGGAAAAAAGAAGGGGGGACATTAATTGAAAGCAATTAAGGAAAGGAAATGAGTAATTACAAAAAAAGGTAGCAGGAAAAGGAAGGGGGGAAACTCATAAATGGACTTTTTAGTCATCCGAAAAGTGAGAAAAGACAAAAAAAAAAACCCAAAAGGTGGCACCACATTAATCCTCAATTTGGTCTTTTAGTAATTTCCCTAGTAACTAAAAATAATATATACAAGCAGGGCGGCCTGCGCTTGCGCTGCAATCATGTTCTTATTAGGGATATATATTTTTTGTAGTTGTTTAAGTTGGTTAGTAAGAAGATATTGCATTGGCTGTAAGTTAATTAGTTAGAAGAAACTCATACATCGAAACAAATAATTCGCATATATAAAGCAAAACACATGACCTCTCTTTCATTCAAAAAGTACATTACCTAAATTCTACTCCATCTCTAGGTAATTCATTAAAATAAAATTAATATTCTACTCCTCCATCTCTAGATATAAATTAAATAAAAGGATCTTATCAACGTCCACCTGGAAATTTTAGGAAACATAACGGAGTTCATGTGAAACCAATTCAGAGAAATGTTAGGGAAGAAGAAACTCACCCAAATAGAAATGAAGTCGAAAGGAAGACAGAACTGCAATATCAATAGTTTACTCATGAATCAACCATTATTGCAGATACATTTATAGCACCAATCCTTTGGAATTCCGGTAGATGAGTTGAACCAATAAATCCTAATATCCACACACAATTAATATGTAATTAAAACACACTTAATCATAAATATAAAAATAATAAATTACAAAAAAAGGTAGCAGAAAAAGTAAGGGAGGAAATTCATCGAGGGCCTTTTTAGTCACCCGAAAAGTGAGAAAAGACCAAAAAAAGCCAAAAGGAGGCACCACATTAATCCTCAATTTGACCTTTAAGTAATTTCCATTGTCACTAAAAATAATATATACAAGCAGGGCGGCCTGCGCTTGCGCTGCAGTCATCTTCTTATTAGGGTTATATTTTTTTGTAGTTGTTTAAGTCGGTTAGTAAGAAAATATTGCATTGGCTGTAAGTTAATCCGTTAGGAGAAACTCATGAATCGAAACAAATAATTCGCATATATAAAGCAAAACACATAACTTCTCTTCATTCTAAAAGTACATTACCTAAATTTTACTTCATCTCTAGGTATAATTCATCAAAATAAATCTAATATTCTACTCCTCCATCTCTAGATATAAATTAAATGGAATGATTTTATCAACGTCGACCTGGAAATTTTAGTAAACAGAACGGAGTTCATGCGAAACCTATTCAGAGAAATGTTAGGGAAGAAGAAACCCACCCAAATAGAAATGAAGACGAAAGGAAAACAGAATTGGACTGCCAATAGTTTACCCATGAATCAACCATTATTGCAGATGCATTTATAGCACCAACCCTTTGGAATTCCGGCAGAGGAGTTGAACCGGCAAATCCTAATATCCACACACAATTAATATGTAACTAAAACAAGCTTAATCATAAATATAAAAATAGTAAATTACAAAAAAGGGTAGCGGGAAAAGTAAGGGAGGAAATTCATCGAGGGTCTTTTTAGTCACCCGAAAATTGCGAAAAAAAAAACAAAAACAAAAACAAAAGGAGACATCACATTAATACTCAATTTGACATTTAAGTAATTTCCATAATCACTAAAAATAATATATAGTATATATAATATATATATATATATGTATTAGTATATATGATTTTTTTGGCAGTACTATTAGTATATGATTAATTGATTATTATAAAATAATGACTATATAATAATTAACTAAATTAATTGTTTTTCCTAAAGTAAACTATAAAACTATTGCAAGTTGCAAGTAGGAGGGAGGGCTAGATGGAGTACTACTGCCCTCCAAATCTCAATTTTCTCAATCACATTTGTCTGACCTTATGACTTTTAGGAAAGAACCCTACATTGTAAAGGAATCTTTCCTTTAATGGAAACAAAACTGTTGTTGTTGGTTCTATTATTTTACATGAATTTTTTTTTCTTTTGTTGTATTAATTATTTTTTGCAGTCGTACGTCGCTTTCTCTCCACTCTCACCACCATAATCAATTTGATCATTCTTCCCATTCCACTCCTCTTACCTCCTAATTGCATCAAGGGTCAAATGCACTTATTTCCAATTTTCAAGGGCACCTATAAGCTTTGTGGGGAATTGATTTTGTTTGTTTGTACTTCGAAGTTTGAAATTGATATTTTGTCTCTTTTTTATATGGAAAATTTTAAAATCTGGAATTTTTTTTTAGTAGTAAAATCTGGAAATTTTTTGGACCTGCAACTTTCGTTGCACTTTAATTAATTGGAGTTGCTGTCATTATTGAATATAAGCAATTTGCTAAGGTTTTGTTCGCAATCTGGAAGTGGAAAATTGAAAGAGAAAAAAATAAAGTAATATTAGGACAAACTTTTGTTTAATAGACATGCAGAAAGTATTTAATAGTAGAAGATTTTATTTTAAGCATCAAACCCAAAATTTGGGTGCAACTTGCAATATTCATTTGGAAAAAGTTAACATATACCCAGCTAATCATTTTTATAGTTTTATTAATTATTGTGAGATCAAGATTAAGAAGCAATGTTTTTAACAAATAATTAAAATAGAGCTTATTTCTTTATCTGTGTTGTTTCAGCAATCTTTAATTAAGCAGCGTTCAGAGGCCAGAGCAGATTAATTAAATATGGAATATTAATATGTAGAGAATATGTGACAGAGGCAACTTTTAAAAAAGATTTTATATAAACTTAAAAATAAAAATTTGGCCAACCATGTTTTAACTAATATATACCTTATAAATAAAATAAAATGGGTTTACCCTATAAACTCACACATGTTCTAATAGTGAAAGGATTAGTATTTAAACTTTAGTATTATATTAATTAAACCATGTTTATACTTAAAGTTAATGGTGAACCTTCCATGTTGTTTGGAGCTCTTAATATATATATATATATATATATATATATATATATTTAGAAAAGGAGCTCTTAGTAAGATAATTAATTTATCACGTATTATTCAAAATTCTATCGTCATGAAAGATATGATTTGATGGAGGTATATATATATATATAAGATGACATTACTCACATTACCTACATGGCCACAACGGAAAAACCTTATTCTTTATTTATCTCACTTTTTTCTTTTGCTTGTTCATGAAAAAGGGACTTAGATTAAGAATAAGAAGATAAAAATAAAATTAGGTCCCATTAAATCCAAAATTATATTTTTTAACATAAAGTTTGACCATCTACTAAAAACAACAAAGTAATCTTTCTAGCATTATTTGAACTCTTTAAAAATCTATAGTTCCATTTTTCATTAAAAAAAAGTATAGTCTTTCTAATATTTCTTTTTTTGAGGTAAAATCTTTCTAATCTTTCTTATTTTCCCAATTAATTTATCGACTACACTATTAGCTTCCATGTGTATAATGCTCGAGCTTAATTAGTTTAAGTGACTTTTTTTCATAAATAACTTGCAATAATGTTTTCACCAAAAAAAAAAACTTGCAATAGAATGTCGTTATGGATGGTGTATATCAAGTATCAACCATCATTTTGCGCTACCTATGAGATTCCTAATTCACATATGCAGACCTTTAACCACATGCAACGTCCATTTTGTTGTTTTGTTCATTGAAAACAAATTTAATTTTCTTTGTTTATCATAGCTGACTACATATATTCATATTTTAAACTAGCATTTTTCAACTCACCCTACCAAACCTTTGGAAGAAATTTCAATATATAGAATTAATAGGATTATTACAGAAAAAAAAAAGTAGCAAAAAAAATAGGATTACTAAAAAGAAGAACTTAAAATCATAAAAAAAGGAAAAAAAATAAAAGGTTAATATATTAAAAAAAAAACTAAGAGGTAGTAAATGATGAATAAAAGAAAATATATTGTAATTACAAAAAAAAAGTCTGAATATTATCTCTTTTTTGGGATAATTTAAAAAGTTTCACCTTGAAATAAAAATAACTTTATACAGAATTGTAGTAGTTTAATTAGAAAGCACGTAGTTTAGAACTCGTTTGGTATCGTTTTCATTTTCTGTTTTCTGTTGTCAATTTTCTGTTTTTGACATAGTTTTCATAATCGGACCGTACCGGACGGTTGAACCGGTCAGACCGGGTACCAGATGCCTATTCGGGTCATTCAGAGCACAGAACCGCGGTTTTATGAAATCGCTTAAGAACCAGTTCAACCGCTCAAACCGGAACCGGAAGAACCGGTCAATATCCGGTTTCTCTCTTTTTTTTTAATTAAAAAAAATCAAAGTATCAAACCTGAATTCTTTTTTGTTCAAAAAAATTTTAGAATAAAAAATAAATAAATAATAAACGATAAAGCCATAAAACTAAAATAAGAAGAGGGAGAATAAATCCTTTAAACATTATCTTCTCCAAGTCATTCACATCTCTATCAAATACAGTAGATTTTCAACTGCTCAGGTTCCAATAGCCTGCCGTTCAACTCATAGCTTTGCCGTCGGTCTCGTTTGACCGTCGTCAAATGTGCTCGTCTGGTGTGGTTCCTTGTTCCCTTCCTCAACTAAACCAAGTTGAGATTAAAGCTTAAATGGTGGTTGTTGTCTCAGATTTTTTTCTTGGCCCATCGAACTTTTGCAGATCTGGAGTTGAACTAAAATTTTGCTTCAGATCTGTAAGTATATTTAGTGCTTTCATTTTGGGTTTTGTTTTTTTTGTCGAAAACATGTTTCGTTGAGTTGATTTGTTTGAGAGAAAAGGTTACTTCATGCTTTGTCTCTTCTGTTATATATTTGCTTTATGCTTTTGTTTCTAGTTTTTTAATGGAAAAATTCTAAATATTCTCTAACTGAAGCTAAATGGGAATTGAAAACTGAAAAGTTAACTGTGGGATGGACTTCCACCATTTGTTCGTACAGTTGAACCAGTCGGACGGGTCAACCGGTTCGACCGGCTGAACCGCGAACCATTACCATGAACGGTCCTTCTTCTGGTCCGATTACAAAAACCATTGGAAACAAAACAGTTAAAACATGTTTGGCAGACTGTTTCCGTTTTCAAAAATTTTGGAAAGAAGCAGTGTTTTGGAAAAAAGTGGAAGCAAAAATTTTGTGTTTTCATGTTTTTTCAAAATACTTCCAAAACACAAAAACACAATGATGAACGGTAACTCACATGCTTTTTTAATTTTTTTTACTTTTTTATTTAAAAATATACAACCAAATTATATATCTAAACATGTTTTTATTTTCAAAAATTGACAGCGCAACAAAAATAAAACGAAAATGAAACAAAAATAAAAAACAGAAAAACGAAAACAATATCAAACGACCCCTTACCCTTCTAATTCTTTTCTTCACTTCTATGTTATAATATTCTTTTTTGGGATGTATTATGACATAACATTTTCTTTTTTCAGTATGGAATATTTTTATTTATTTATTTTTGTGAATTTTCTAAGAAAGGGCAAATTGTTGCATTGCACATCTTTGACAAGTCGAGAGACACGTTTTCTCATTGAATTGGGTGCCAGATTCGAGGTGCCCACAATAAAGGCTTGACGATGGGCCCGGCCCTACCCAAAAGTAGCCACCCAAACTCTCCACATATTACACGTGGCACTTCAGCATCTTTGCCACTCGATTTTGACTTCTCTATTGGCCCAGGCCCAAACCCAATTTAGATTGCATATTTTATGAGATTTCTCTTTTGGGACTAAAAAAAAAAAAAGACTACGTAAAATAGTCGGAGAATAAAAAAAAATTAATATACCTTTCGTATAAATAATTTAATTTGCTATTTGTCGTTGTCAATATTAGTAGAATTTTCTCAAGGAGGGTGAAACTGTAAAAATGAATTGGATGGGGTTTTTTTGGCTTTAAAGAAGGATAGGGATAGAACAATGAGAAAAGCATGTGGGATTCATTTATTCAAGTATTAATTCGAAAAAAACATTGGAGTTCCTTGAGTTGTTAAAATACCATTATTTTATAAGAAATTTAGAAAATTAAAAGTCAATATATACATTATTATTAGCACAATAAAAAATTATATTTACTCTACATTTTCTCAAACAAATAAATATAAAAAAAAATATTGATGCCACTATTTATTTATCCATTTTGGTTGTTTTCGAGTGCATATTTCAAACAGTTGTGTCTAATATATTCTTAAAACAATTCAGACGATTTTATCATTTGTCCATTCTTTGAAAGAGATAGCACTTTTTTTTTTTGACAAAAAAAAAGATAGCACTTAGTCGGAAATAAATAGACTAAAGAACTATATGTGTTTTACTTCGAGTGTAGAGAAAACAATCTTTCGTTTTATCCCATCCCTCTTCCAATATAAGTATTTTACTAAACTTGCATCTTTTATCATTTTTTAAACAATTTTATTGTAAAATTGCAGTTCTTCAGATGCAAAAAGTAATCGTTTATATGATGTTTATTGAGATTTGATATAATGAAGGATGATATTCCTAAAATTATTGTAAAATCAGTTACATGAATGAAAGTTATCTATTTTTCAAAAAAAAAACAATTTTAACTTTTTCTCTTTGGTATTAACCACAATTTTCATAGCCGTTTTGTTAATAAGAAACATCTTTGCTTCAATCTAAATTAAAATGACTTCATGATTAATCAATCAGTGAGTCAAATATTGATAAAATGTCAAACCCTCAATTCTAGTAAATAGCATCAAAATCCTAATATAATCTTGTAAACATTTATATGTATAAAAGAATTTCCGTACACGTTTATTGAATTTATGATTTACAAGTCAAATTCAAGTTTCATAAAAATCTTGGTAAGTTCATTGCATTCATATGATTGAATATTTGGATCTATGAAGTTGTACGGGAAGATTGATATTAATGAAAATAATAGGTAAAAAATGGTGCCAAAAATTCCAATTGGAAATCTAGCCATTAATAATGACTCCACCAATGATTTGGCAATCAAAGTTCTCAAATAATTAAGGGCACTTAAAGGCCAATTTGTCCCTTATTTGAAGAAAGGGGGAACAAAGACTTTTGAAAGTTTGGTACTGCTACTAAATACACCCATGGACAAATAAAGCAAATAGTAATTATTACAAGTCCTAACTCCTGCTGAACAAAAAAGAAATAACAATTCCTGATCAACCTACAAACCTACAAATCCCCTATTCTTCTATGTGCTTAGGTCTTAAGCCCATTGGAAACCCTAATAATAAAGTATGGTTTACATTTACATTGCATGTTAAAGAGAGAGAGAAAAGAAAAAACCTCATTATGGTTAACTGTTTACAAGGGAGTAAAGGTACGTGGATTGTTTGAAGACTTAATCTTTCGTGCTTCTGATTTGTTGAATATATTAATCTAAGATTAGATTAAGAAGACTAGAACATATTTTTTTATCCCATCCCATTTTCAAAGTTTTTTGAATTTTTTTTACCCAATTTAGAGCTTTGTTATAATTAATTCGGATTCGACCCGTATCATGAACCTGATTTTGATGAATGAGTCTACTAATAGAAACAATTGCATATGCAAAGTCCCAAACTTTAGATCTTTACTACTTAATCATGTATAAGATTTCAATATCTTTATTTAACTTGAAAAAAAAAAACACTTGAGTTGAGGTACTGCTATTTTGATTTAATAAATAAAAAAGGGTAGAGAAGGTGAAAAGTGAAACATTTTTTAGAGGTATTGTTCTAACAATGACCGATGGTGGCTCGACAAAAGACAATAGCAGTGGAGCAGTTGGTCACATCAGACGGGGACCGCTTTGCCTTTGGTTGTAGTATTGGTTAAGGGGTCGTCGGAGAAATTTAAATAATAATTGGGCACAACCGACATTCTTAGCGCGTCAGTCACGCGCCACGTTCAGTTTTTGTTTTCTTATTTCTTTTTGGCCGTCCGTTCAAATTATTAATTCAAGTAATTTATTTTTGAGAATTGCTATACAGCCCGAAAAATTGATTCGAAATTTGGTCTCCATGACGTGTTCTTATACGGTTTGTCCAGCAGACTGATCTCATTGCTACTTCAATGGAATTTTATTACATAACATGGAATTACCAGGAGAAATTATTAGGTGGACCGAGTCCACCACGTCATTTGGTGGTCCCGATCAATAAGATTTTTTCCTACAATTTCTAAAACCTAGCCAATTAATATCATAAATTTAGGGACTTACCCTGTAAATCTCATCTGGTGAAACTATGGGCTAAATCTGGTGCTAAATTTTAGGAAGAAATCTGATTTGTCAAAATTTTATTGGTCGGCACCACAAATGACATGGTGGATCTGGTCCACCTAATAATTTCTCAATGACTAGCCATGACACATCATGGGGAACAAAATCGGATCAATTTTTTGGGTTGTATGGAATTTCCCTTTATTTTTTAACAAAAAAAAGTGGGTGACTAAATATTTTCCCAAATAATATTAATTACATAAAATATATATAGGATTTCTCTCCCTAGATAAAATCAGAGGCATTGTGATAAATCAGTTACAAATATTAGAAGATAGTTTGTTTACACTTTTTGATCACTCATCTCATATTGAGAGATCACTTAACTATATTGAAATAAATAACATTGAAGTAAGAATAAGAATAAGAATATCAAATAAAAATTTCTAAAAAAAGAATATCAAATAAAAAACAAAAGAAAATATAAATATAACGTTTAAAAGGGTGGAGTTGACCAACTCCTTCTACTGTCATAATGCATTAAAAGTTACTTTTGTTGCGTTTGTCATATTTGGGGCTCACGAGCCTGCCGAACGCTTAACCAAACACAATCTTAGTAAATGATGTCTTATATAAATTTTAATTTTGGCCAAAAAAGTAGAAATTTAAATAATACTTTGTTAAGTAATTTCATTTTAAGAAGTTTTTTCCTAAAAAATTATTGCACTTATAAGTTTAATAATTAATACATATATTTATAAGATATATAGTAATAAAATAAGATTTGACTTCGAAATTTATTTCCTTATGGGTAGGAGTATCAATGATTTTTTTGATAAATAAATAAATAAAAAATACAAATATCTAAAAGGAACTAAGTTAATTAAGTGAATAAATATATTAAGTTTTTGGGATTAAAAATCTCTTGAATGGAAATGTTGGAACTGTGCCTTACACGCACTTGAAACGAGCGTGGGGGAATAATCATTCTCCTATTGAATTCCAATAACCAACATTGTGAAAAAGCGAGCGCAGATGTGAGAGTGAGAGGGAGGCGGTGGTTGGTTGGGTTGGCCGAAGGGTGAGCCCAAGTTGCAACTAATCCCATGCGGTTGCTCCTACCCTTTTCAGTTTTTAACTTCCTACGTGGATCCAGCTCATTGGATCAATGATGACCTCGTCTTGGCCTACATCAGGACTGGATACTTACCAATGAGGTTCACCCACGTGTCAAAATCAGGCTCCTGATGTCCCAGTTTCCTTCCCCCTCCTTGAGATTATAACCTGTAACAATTATGTAGGAGGCTGCCCAATGAAAGTGTTGTAACCGTGTGCGGACCCCACCAATCAAGTTGCCGCATGTAATTTACCGTTGATCTGGACCCTTCTTTTGGCGGCTACCCCTTCAAGCTGAAGAGTAGCTGACCAAAAGCCCCCACCATTCTTTTTTTCCCTTTTTTTCATTGGGTAAAAAATTAAAATTCAGAATTTCTTTTTGCATAGACATACTTCCAAAAACATTTTCCATAAATTATTTAATTATTTTTAAGAGCCTCAATTTTTTTTTTTACTTTCTAGTTCTATTTCTTTTACATTTTTATAAGATTTATATGAAGATATTTAGGAAGGTTTAAACTTTTTTCTTTCTTTGAATTGAAACAATGAGAAGGATCAATTTGAAAGTTTGATACAAAAATTTTATTTTGGGGTTTTTGTATTAATAGTAGGGCAGGACAGATGAGCTATAACAATGATTAATAATGAGCTGCCAAACCTTGTTTCTACTTTCTTCACAACTGAAACTAAAAAAGAAAGAAAAAAAAAGATTAGTAGAAAAATAAAGAAGTTTAAAAAAGTGAAAGCATAAAAAAAATGTTACAAGTATTATGCTTTTTGCATAGAATAAAATAATGGAATATTTATAATGTATAGAAGAAAAAATTGAAAAGGTAAAGAGCAAAGAAAGAGAGAGAGTGTGTATTTTCTATTTTAATAGGAACTTTTCATGAGTTGCAGTATCCAATAACCCCATACCCTCCAATCACAGCCCACCACCTTCCTCCCTCTGCTTTTTCTCTCTTTCTCTTTCTATTTGGTTTGATTGTTCTCTGTCTCTCTCCCCAAACATTTTAACAAATTTTTAGATTCATTCCTTGAAGCTTGGTAGCTTTGCTTTTGAGCTTAGTTTTTTTTTTTCCCACTCTCCTGCTTTCTTCTCTTTTCATTGTTGCTCATTTCTCAAGGAAAAGGAAGAAAGAACAGATCTTTTATCAGCTTTCCTTCATTTCTCTATCCATTATTTCAGTTTTTGTGTTTCCAAATTGTGTCTTCATTTCCAGCTTTTTGTGTTTCTGGGTTCACACTGCCTCAGGTTCATGTCTTCAGTTGTCAGCTTCTCACTTTTTGCCTAATTGGGTTACTCGAGGAAGTTGAAGTTCAGTGTTAGTTTTCAGTTATAACAAAAGGGAAACTTGAATAACTGTTTTCCTGCTATAAATATGGAGAATTCAAGTCTTGCCCAGTTTTTCTTTTAATGCTTTCAGGGTATTTGTTCTTTTACTTCTTTTTCCTATTAGAAAGTTTATTGCTTTAATATTAGATCTTAATTGTAGTGTTTAGGGTTCTTTGCTGATATTGTTTAAGCATATTTACTTCCAAGTTACATAATTTTATAGATTTTCTTTGGAAAGTTTTATTTTCCTTTTGAAAGTGGGTCTTTTCAAGATTCCTCAGGGATTGCCTACACACTAAAAAAAAGTATTCTGATTCCTTGCAAATGCTCCCTGATTTAACACTGATATTTTTCCTTTGATACCCCCTACCTCTCTGCATTTCCCCTGTAGTTTCTTGCTCTGTTTTTCCCCTGTTCTTCCACTACTATGGTGTGAGTCAAATTCAATTCCATCTTCCTACTGATCAATCCTCTAAAACGATAAGTGGAATTAGGAGCTTGTTTCGAATCAAACTTGCATGTTTTGGTAGTATTTTTTGTGTTTTAGTTGATTTTTATGAAGTGGGAAATGGAAATTCTGTCGCCAACATCCTATCTCCCTAGCACGAATTGGTTTCTTGAAGAGACCAAGTGCACGAAATGGACTCCAGCAGAAAACAAAATGTTTGAGAATGCTTTAGCGGTCTACGATAAGGATACGCCTGATCGATGGCAGAAAGTGGCCGCGATGATCCCTGGAAAGACAGTAGAAGATGTTATTAAGCAGTATAGGGAATTAGAAGCTGATGTTAGCAGTATAGAAGCAGGGTTGTTTCCAGTTCCTGGTTATAGCACTTCACCATTCACATTGGATTGGGGGAATGGCCATGGCTATGATGGATTAAAGCAGTCTTATGGACTTGGTGGAAAGAGATCAGGCCGGCCCGCTGAGCAGGAGAGAAAGAAGGGGGTTCCATGGACAGAAGAGGAGCATAAGTAAGTTCTTTCACTTGAAATATATATATATGCTGCTTATATTGTTGCTTTAAATAGTTTTCATTTGATTATATGACCCTATAATAGTAACCAGTTAAAAATAGTACAACTATTGTACTAATTCCTTTAATGATCTTTATAGCCTGTAATACCTGCACCAAAACCCTATTATAATGTTTTGGCTGATAATTTGCTTCATTAATTTGTGTTTTGCACGTTCACTTGCATTCATTGACAAGAATGTTGATGGATTTTTGGACAGATTGTTTCTAATGGGCCTAAAAAAGTATGGGAAAGGGGATTGGAGAAATATCTCGAGAAATTTTGTGGTGACTAGAACACCAACTCAAGTGGCTAGTCATGCTCAGAAGTATTTCATCAGGCAGCTTTCAGGAGGGAAGGATAAGAGAAGAGCTAGCATTCATGACATAACAACTGTCAATCTTAACGACACGAGAACTCCTTCACCAGACAATAAGGGAACTTCTTCACCAGACCAATCTTCATTGCTTTCTCAGCAGCCCAATTCTGGTGCCATGTCTAGAACACATTTTCAATGGAATCAACCATCATTGGCTTTCAATTCAACACAGGGAAACTTGTTGATGTCCTCCCCATATGGGGTTCCCTCCTATGGACTTAAAATGCAGGGACAGAATGCTCATGAGTCTTATTTTGGACCTCAAAATTTGGTATTTCAGATGCAATCTGCTCAGCAATATCCACACGGTTGAAACAACAGCTTTTCTGAGTCTCTCCAGGCTTTGATAAGCCATTGCTTTCTTCAGTTGATTAATTAGTATAGTAGTCTTTATGCTTTTTCATGGTTTCATGTGAATATGTTATGAAGATCTCGAGTTTATTCATTAGCATTCAAACACTGAGGGGGGGTAGGACTTGGAATTTCAGACTCTGAATTGTGAAACTCTCAAGGAAGATTCTTAAACATGGGGTTGATCCTGTACTTAAGATTCTATAGTTGAATCTTGCTTATCCCTTTATCAAAATTGCTATGCTATGTAATAATAGTGGTGAGCTTATCCATCGACAGATGGACATTCGGAATATATGTTATAATGGGTAAAGTTGTCTTAAGAGTCTTAGGAATATGAAGCATAAGAGAAGACTACATAACTTTTGTACAATTATTTGGATTTTGGCACCTAATTTAGGTTCTTCCAAGAGAAAGATTGGAGTGCACGGTACATGCATCGACAAGTAGGATTGGAATTGCAGGTTCACATGGAGATTAAATGAAGTAAACGAATAAACATCTACAACCAGAAGTTGAAAGCTTATTAGACTGTTTTAGGCATGAGTTGTAAATATATTCCATAAATGTAATTTGCTTTGCTTTCACCTTTTTTCAGAAGGTTTATCATTCTGGTTGTAAACTATTTGCAGTTCCATGAGTAAAACCTTAGTCATTTTATTCAAACCATGATTCCACATTTATATCAGAAAACAGAGAAAAACTTCAAAATTTGCTGCTACGCCTGAAATCAAGGGGAAAAGTTACATTGAAAGGTTTCCAAGCAGCCCATGTAGGGTCTACAATTTCTTGGTAAAGTCTTTACAATGGCTGCACATTTCGGAACTAGTTTAGTTTGGATACTCCATTATTGAACAAAAGTTAAAACACAGCCGACTACTTATATATATATGCTCAGTTCGAATTTGGCTGAGTCATAAGGCACTTGAAATTTTGGAATTTTCATAGTATCAGATTGCCCACTTTACCATTTACCCTCTTTTAGACTATTGCACTAACCCATTTTCGTGTACACCCCAAAATGGCCTACTTGACTACTGTTGCTTGACCTTCAAACCTTAGTCGAAGCTGACTCTGAATTCCACCCAACTTTGAGCATCATATTCTTCAATATATACCTCCTCTCATTCTTGGTTATTTCTTCTTCAAGATCCTCTTCCTAAAAGAAGAAGATTCTTCCTTGAATAATATAGATTATTAGTTACACTATAGTGTACAAAAGCAAGATTCAGCTTAGATTACCCTTAATTTTATATAATTTTCGGTTCATCTTTCGCGTTAAGCCCCTTTTAAGTGTGTTCTTTATTGATAACACGATCTCCTTCAATTCACTTGTTAATGGTGGCAAGAGTGTTATTAGACTTATATTAAGCTCAACTATATGTTCTTGGTAATGTCTATGGAAGCATCATGATTTTGTGATACTCAATGTACGGAAGAAATCAGCTTAATGAATATAAAAATAAGGTTATAAGGTTCCACTTTGCTTTGTAAGTCTTAAGCTCAAATTCAAGTACTCTTTCGTGGAGACAAACTATTAAAGCCTTTTTCAATTAGGTAGATAGAAATTAGAAAGAGTTTCTTCACCTTTTTCCTTAATCAGTTGCTTACAAATTCTATTCTAAATATTTTGGTGGAATGGGACATTGAGATTCCCTTTTTTGGTGGAAATTTTCATTGACCTGAAATTTCCTTCGTTCTTTCATAAAGAGAAAGGAAATGCAAAAAAAATTAAAGGAATCTTCTCTCTAATTAAGTGTTGCTTTGAAAGTAATGAGTTAAATCATTTGGTAAGACAAAGTAAGAATGATGATTTACTAATAAACATCCATAAAGTTCATTGAAGTAACATGTTCTCTCTTCACCTATATATATCAGCTTCCTTTTACTTTCTCTTTCTGAAAACATAAATCTTCCCATGAATCAATTATGGCTTTGAATAACCTTGAATTTATTTCCTTATACAATGCAAAACAACAATGATGATGGATCTTTTAAAAGAAACTAAAATTAAAGGAATGCCAATTAACACTCAACTTAATTTCCTTGGTGGTAATCATTATTTTACTTTACACATTTCTTTCCTTTCTCTCTCGATCTCTATATACGCGCGCGCGTGCACACACACAGAGACGAGTACAGTCCATTGCACTAACATGCAAGGACTCGTTTCGCCATATCTGATTGCGGGCTTTAATCATGTGACTATTAGTTTGTAGGGCATATCACACAGCAAGTTCTTGTCCCTCTTTATTTTGATTATTTGTTTGTATTTCAATATGATGACAAAGGGTAAAAACAATATTCAATTCTGTGTGCTATTTCCCATGTCTGAAAACCCTTTTTCTTGAGTTGTCTTTTAGATTTAGTTAATACAAGAATCTGTGTTTTACTATGCAGAAACCAGATACAGCAACTATTAAGAAAAGCCTCTAATAACCACCCTTGTCCCTGGCATATAAGATTGATTGGCATTATGGTTGCAATTGGAAAAAGTCTATATGAAATTGCTGTGGAAAATATAATAAGTTTTATTTGCATCGTTACAAAAATGTATGGTACAGAGATAAAATGTCTAAAAAGAGATTTTTAGTTTTATAATTCCCAAATTAACTTTAGAAATGCAAAAGTACTTACAATATATGTTTTTCAGGTTGCAAGGACTTTTGCCGTCAAAATTAGCTTTTGAAACAAATCAAAAACTTAATTGAGATTATATGTTCTAGGTGAATAACAGGTATTTTACCCATAAATGCAATGTCAAAATGAGCTTATATGGTATATTCAGTCCCACATATGAAGCAAAAAAATACAGGGAAACATGATCAATATGGTCATTTCCAAGTAACTCTCTTTTCTTGAAGGTATATTTGACAAAACTAATCACACATCATCTTTTTGAAAAGGAAAAGTCTCTGCAAATTGATAGGAGAGAAAAAAAGAGCACCTTGCCAACTTTATTCTTATTTTTATCAACACCTTAACTAGTAACGACCACATATATATTATGTCATAAATTCACTCTTTCGGTTATCTTGTTTACTACTGTTTTCGGAACATTATTCTGATTCTTCTCCTATAATGCTTCTGGTAGGAAAATAGCACTTAAAAAAATGGGGGGAAAAAACACCCTGATGTGTATGTAAGTGAAGCTCTTAATCTGATACAAGGGCAAGAGGTATTTCCTATGCTGCTTCATTGGTCCCCACAGTTCTGAAAATGAATCTAATTCTGGGGTTTGAAAAGAAAAAAAAATTATGGAGGAGAAAAAAGGCACAGCAGATGCATGATTTGTTTTGTTTTTGTATTAGGTCCCGATTAATCTGGAGTTGAGCCGTGTCAGACCCTAGATGGGAGGAAACTCTCCTAACGCCTATTTGTTTCATTCACAAGACTCGAATCTGAATTCCTTGACAGATGTATACTAGTGAATATCTCAGCACCATTAATCAATGTGATCAAACATTACAAGATTGTATACTGTTTCATATGAAACAAATCAGAATACACCAATGTATTCTTGAGGCATCTTGGGACATTGGAAAATGATAAAACAGAAAGGACATACCATGATCATTAGCATTATTATTATATGGGGCTAGCTTGGGGGGGTTTGGTTTAAGAATCTGAGGAGGCATCTAATCTGTGTGTCCTAAAGAGATTTCTTGTGGAGCAATTCCATCCTCAGATATGTATCCATGCATTGCTAAGATGTCAACTTGATTTATGCTCCTGAAAAAACCAGAAATCAACATCAAGAAAAAGGAGAAGGACAGGCCCCCAGACATCTCTGACATATTGTGACTTGGAAACTGTGAGAGATTTTTTGTAGTGCAGCAACAATGTGGTTGAGTTCATTCATGGGTAGCCTTTCAAGGAAAAATCCAAAAATTATCAAGGACGGAATTTGATCATGGACCGGATGTTTTTGCCTTAATTGTTCACAAAGGAGCAAAAAGCAAACAAAACATGTACTGCTGGCTTTGGGGCCATGAAATTATTTAGTTTTAACAGTTTTCTCATTAGTCCTTACCTGATTTCAATCCAAAGCCAAGGGGAAACAAAGCATCATCACATGAATTATAATCTCCATTGGTTAATATTGGTAACTGTTTGATTGTCTTAAACCATGTCATTGGTAGTCGACCCTCGAATTCGTAGTCTCCGAAAACTACATCTGTGATTCCCCTTCCCTCAGTTCCTGGCAACCAAGCAGCAATCAAAGCATCCACTTTTTCCAAAAGCCATGGCTCTAGAATTAAGGGTCTTCCGGATATCAGAATTGCCAATGTGGGGATTCTGTCAGCAACTGAACTAATTAACTCACTCCCATTGAAGGGGATTACAAGCTCTGAATTGTCTCCAGCAGATTCTGCATATGGTTCTTCTCCAACAGCAACAATGGCGAAAGAAAAACTCTGCCCAGCAAAGGTGTCTGGTGTAGGATGCTCTTCATAGATTACCTCTGTTTCTTCTCCCATGACTTCTCTCAAGGCATCCAATATTGTTGTGCCTAAAAAGAAATAAAGGAATGAACCAATATTCACATGACATACTATACATACCCTCTGCACAATACTAATATCTGATCAAAATGGAGCTAGGATCTGAACATAGAAAGTTACTAGAGGAATATGATGATTGATTATTACTAGTACACAACTATTTTAGGCAAAATTGAATGGCCAATAGGGCTGCATACCAAATCTACTAACTGTTAAACCTCAAAGAGAATTCGGAAGATGATATTAGGAAAGATTAAAGGACAGTTGGCGGGTGGGATTTAGCATGAGAAGAAAATATGGTTGATATAACTACTTACCAATGGTAATCCTGCCACTGCCTCCCTGCCAGTAGCGTGTCCACCCGCCACACTGATATCCGAGATTGTCAGCATGTGCTCCTGCAACAAGAATTCTTTTAGCGTTTTTGTCTAATGGAAGAAAAGGCTTCCCCGGATGCTTTCCATTTTTTAATAGAACCAAGGACTTGCGAACGGCTTCACGGGCAAGTTCTCTGTGCAGCTGCAAGTAATTATAGATAGTTAGAGGTGTAAGAGTGAATCTGTTGTAAAATCAACTTAGGTAAGGCATTTGATTTAACATAATATAGTGATTAATAGCAGTAATGCCAAAATTTACAATTCTACTGAGAGGTAGCCAAGCATTTTGTTTTGGTGAAAAAAATTCAATCCTGGATTCTACAAATTTTACCTTGCAGCCAACCATATCTAGCAAAGATCTGTTGGAGAAGGGACATTCAAAAAGACCAGCAATAAACTTCACTCTCAGTATTCTTTCAACAGCATCATCTATTCTGGACATCTGTATCTCTCCTGATTCCACCAGAAATGTCAAGTCCTCGATAAATTGTTTGTATCTATAAGGCACCATCACCTGAATAATATTTCAATCAAGTGTAAATAAAGACATAAATCCATTGAAAAAGCCTTTATCTTTGGGAACTAAAATATATACCATGTCAATCCCAGCGTTAATGGCAGTGTAAACACAATGACGATAGTTTGAGCCTCTAGGTTCACTAAGTCTGTCAAGTGCTCTCCAATCAGAAATCACAATACCCTGCCATAGAAGTTTCCAAATGTTATCTAGAATGAATTATGAAAACACCACTTTTCGAAAGACTTAAAACCAAGTTTGACTCAAATTTCTGAGGTATTACTCAACCATAATAACTAAAGATTCTTCATCTGTCTATGTGGGGCGTGCAATTTCGGTTACAGAACCTAGAGGATTACAGTTGTGGCTAATAGCAATTTGAATGCTAATTCCAGAGCATTTTCCCTTGAGAATAGTATATGCCGTTTAGGGTACACTAGAGGAATCATGTACCTTAAAACCTAGCTTGTCTTTCAAAATTTCTGTCAAGAGGAAACGATGAGCATGAAGTTTACATCCATTCCAACTAGAATAAGATGCCATAACTGTTGAAACTCCTTGATTAAGACAATCAAGATAAGGTGCCATATGGATTCTCTCTAAATCTTCGTATGAGGATACAGTGTTTCCCTCATTTATACCATTTTCAGTACCCCCATCTCCAACAAAATGCTTGGCACATGCAATTACATTGTCTCTGGAATCAAATAGATAAAATCATTAAGTTTTAATGATATATTCCAATAATGTATGACTGCTATATGAACAGGAATTCAGTAAGAATATTTATCTTCATAAGAGATATAACAGAGTAAAAAACTTCAGTTCATAGTATAAACTTGAGCAAAAGTGCTTTATTCCTTATTTTTGGTGCATCTTTTGACCAGACATTTCTAGATTCCCTTTTCCCAATTTAGTCTAAAATTTAGCAAGAACATATAATGAAAATTTTTAATTTTCTAAATTAATCACATTGGAAATGACTAGGCAAAACCTGCCAGCAACAAAAGGATAGCCCTTCGGATGTCCCATTGGTGGCTGTCCCTGTAATCCTGTTATAATAGAAGTCATCTTTCTGACAATGTTAGTGTCTTCACTAAAACATTCATAGCATCTTCCCCATCTCGGGTCTCTGCATACCTGTGATAACCCAATTGAATAAACTGCTCAGACAAATTAATATTCTAAAGTTAACATAAGTTTCAGATAAAAGAATGTTAATCATCCCAAACGTCCACTTACATCAAGCATCAATTTTCAACTAAGACAAGATTGATTGTTGAAGTATTCAACTATGCCCCAATAATGCACAATTTTATTAGAAATAACTTGGAAAACAGAAAGCAAATATGTTATTACATGATGGCTGTCAAAGGAGCTACAGCTATTTTGATGCAGGAAAAAAGCTTCATTATTTTTGCAGTGTGGACAAAAGAAGGTTGATTGTCATTATTAAAGCAAATTATTGGTATTACATTCAAATTTCATATCAAAAGTCCATTAAAAAAGTGCAACCACTTCATAGAAAAAGAAGAAAAGAAAAGAAAGATTTGACCAATTATATTTCTAAGGACTTACAGCAACACAGGGAGCAAAGTTAAAATGAATGCCACTTGCTCTGACTTCAAGAGCTACTGCAGCCCCTATCCTTTGAGCCAAATCTGCATCTCTTTTAGATAGTATTTGAAATGCAATTAATTAGAAATTTGAGCAATATTAATACCATATTTCTAGTATTTACTTTTGTCTCAATCTTTTCTTCATAAAACCTATAATTGTTGATAAAACAAGGGAGAGATAGGAAAAAGAAAAGGATAAAAGTAATCTGAGTGCTATGCCTAGGTTCTTTTAGTTCAAAATGACTAAGGGAAACTTGTATCAAAATCTTCATTTTTGTTTTAACAGCAGTGCCATCAGTCAAAAAAGATTGATTAGAATAAAAAGAACTTTGGTATTAAAGCTAAAGCTAACCTAGTGGCACCAAGGCCAATATTATGAGGAAAGATAGTGGCACCATAGAATCTGTTGTTGCCATGAACCGCATCAATTCCATAAATAAGTGGGATTCCAAGCCTTGAATCAACCGCTGCCTGCTGATATTTGTCAATAGTTTCTGCCCAATCCGATGGCAGTTGTTTTTCTAAGGGCCCTTTTCCTGCACCACTGACCATAGCCCCTACAAATAGTCCAGTCCACCAATAATTGAATGACAAAAATAAAACAAAATCCTGACAAGACATACAAGCATATCTGATTATCTATTGAGGTTGACATCTGGGTAAATTTATGCAGACAGAAAAGTTTGACAATGAATGGCTGCTTCTATAACCTCTGACTTGCATGTCAAAACTAAAGAGAAAAGAAGATTACCCTTTTATACGTCCCTTTAAACTATAAACAAACTGATGCATGGATCATGTTAAGGATGGTTTACAGTTTACCTATGGAAAGGTCTCTAACATCCGAGGGAGTGGCAACGCATAGCTCGATTTGGGTCATTTGCCCTATCTTTTCTTGCAAGGTCATCCGGGAAAGAAGGTCTTTGATTCGATCCTCTCTTTCTGCATTTGGATTCTTGTAAAGGCAACTCATGATCTCCATCTCATCCACTTTGCTCCTCTCTGCTTACTACTCCTTCAAAGCAAAAGGCAGACCAAGTGAGAGTGAAGCAGACTAAAAGAAATATTGTTCTTTGCTTTTGACTTAATATATTGGATAGTTCTTTTTCTTCTTTAAAATATGGTTTGATTGTGGAAAATTGGCAGACCCTCAGGCAACGGCCAAAAGGAAGTTTGGTGATCAAATGCTTTAAAATTAAAAAATACAGAAAAAGCGGGAAATCGACAAATGTTGGGTTGTTAGTTAAAAAATATATGGGAAATTGGGGGCTCAGGGGCTGCATCTTTTTTCTAATGAAAAAAAAGCAACCGAATTATACTGTCAATGTTCAATCTGGTACCTGACTGAATTACCCATAAATAGATGTTGATTACCCATAAATAGAAGTTTTATCAGTATTATTCTAAACAATATACAAGGATGCCATGAATTTTTTACATACAAAATCCTAAATCACTTAGCATGAAGAACAGGGCTCTAAGCACTGCCTGGCCATTATTGACTCTGCAAACAGAGTAGGAGGATTCAGGTGGAACAACAATGTAGTTGAGTAGACTACCACCCAGTTTCAGCATACACAAGAGGTTTATTGATAGACTAGCTAGTTCCTCCTTTATTTTTATTGAAACTTACACTGCTATTATGTCCTAGAATTATTTACTCTACCAGTTTCTTCTTATTGTATGCCAATCCAAACCCAAGGGGAAACAACGGGTCATATGAATTCTGTCCAGCATTTATTGGCAGCTGTTTGACACTTTTAAACCATGTCATTGGCAGTCGGCCCTCAAAATCATAATCTCCGAAGATTACATCTGTTATTCCGGTCCCTTCAGTTCCAGGCAACCAAGCAGCGATTAAAGCATCCACTTTTCCCAAAAGCCACGGTTCTAAATACAGGGGTCTTCCTGATATTACGATTACCAATGTGGGGATACTGTCAGCAACTGAACTGATTATGTCACTTCCATTGAAGGGGATTGCAAGCTCTGGATTGTCACCCAAGGATTCAGCATAAGGTGGTTCACCGACAACCACAACCGCAAAAGAGAAGTTCTGCCCTGCTAAGGAGTCTGCTGATGGATATTGATCATAGATCACCTCTGTTTTATCTCCTACAGCTTCTCTAATGGCATCCAAGATGGTTGTGCCTGAAAATATATAAACCCATCATACCTATGCCTACATAAAATCAGGACTACAGAGCATCTTCCCTATTGCAGTAGAGTTATAACTTATAATCTATTGGCAGATACTCAGCATGCTTAATAGAATCATGCCATCCTTTCATTAAATATATGCAGATAGAGAAAGCAGTTGATCAGGACTCTATCTTACTGACGGATGGAATGGTAGCAGTTTCAGCAGATGATCGATTGATGAACAGTCACAGAGCATTAAGAAGAGAAACAGTAAAAAGAAATAGAGAGTCTTCACAAAGAGGAAATGAAGAGTGGAGGTTTGGATGAGTGGAACATATGGGCTATAACTACTTACCAATTGTAATTCTGCCACTGTCTCCATGCCAGGTACCTGTCCACCCTCCGCACTGGTACCCGAGATCATCAGCATGTGATCCAGCAACAAGAATTCTTTTAGCATTTCTGTCTAATGGAAGAAAAGGATTTTCTGGGTTCTTTCCATTTTTCAATAGAACCAAGGACTTGCGGACTGCTTCACGTGCTAGTTCCCTATGTAGCTGCAGGAGAAGTAGAGTTAATACTCAATGTCCAGTTTTCCATTGCCGAGTGTAAAATCAATCAAGACTTACACCAGATAAATTAGGACTGGCTGATCAAAAGGGCCTCGGGT
The DNA here is from genome assembly GCA_001974825.2 of Corchorus olitorius. Lineage (NCBI taxonomy): Eukaryota > Viridiplantae > Streptophyta > Magnoliopsida > Malvales > Malvaceae > Corchorus > Corchorus olitorius. The sequence continues at coordinate 58,605 of AWUE01016547.1, forward strand.
TTCTAAGAATAACTAAAGATGAAACCTGAAAATACTTAAGATAGAGAAGATATAGAAATGGAATCTGATTGAAAACATCTATTCTAATATTTAAAGTGGCACAAACATGTTCCTGACTAACAAGTATGCCAAACTAGGAAAAACTGTTGTCTATATGCTTCAGTACTTATCAATAATATGCACAATCATAAAATAAATTCTTGAAAAATGTTGAGAAATAATTCCTTCAAAAGCTAGAAATTAATCAATGACTATGTTCCAATAATTCAATTTGTTGAGGCAAAGGAGGACTCTCTAATTGAAGTCAATAAATTAGATGCTGAATTTTCAAAATTACCTTGCAGCCAACTATATCTAGCAGAGATCTATCAGAGAAGGGATATTCAAAAAGACCAGAAACAAATTTCACTCTCAAAATTCGTTCAACGGCATCATCTATTCTGGACATCTTCACCTCCCCCGTTTTAACCAGAAATGTCATATCCTCCACAAATTGTTTATATCTGAAGGGCACCATCACCTGCATATCTTCCAAGTCGGGGAATGAATATATGAATCCAAAACAGGAAAAAGTCTACCCTAGAGAAACAAAGCATACCATGTCAATTCCAGCATTAACAGCAGTAGAGATGCAGTAACGATAGTTTGAGCCTTTAGGTTCACAGAGCCGGTCAAGTGCTTCCCAATCAGAAATCACAAAACCCTGAACAGAACATTCCTCTGAATATAAACATGCTAAATATTTTTCCAAATGAATGCCTTATTCTAATAGGCACTGAAGGATAAACCTCTAGGCCATTTAGGATAGAAAGAGTACAATTAGCGCTCCCTACCTTAAAACCTAGCTTATCTTTTAAAATGTCAGTCAGGAGGAAACGGTGTGCATGAAGTTTACATCCATTCCAACTAGAATATGATGCCATAATGGTGGCAACTCCCTGAGCAATACAATCCAGATATGGTGCCATGTGGATCCTCTCTAAATCCTCATATGATACTATGGTATCTCCCTCATTTATACCCTTTTCGGTACCCCCATCTCCAACAAAATGCTTAGCACATGCAATAACATTGTTTCTGAAATCAAGTAAAATCAATGAATATATTGCAACAAGTTTCTAATCAATGAGGTATAGGGCTGTTAATACAGCAGTCACACCAGTCACATGCAGATATAGGTCGAGATAACATATTAAACTTAGAAGGTAACTCAAGAAGGTGAGCATTTTTTTTTTTTATTTTCTTTTGCATTTAGAGGCCAAAAAACAGAAAAACAGGCAGACAAGCTACAAAATGTGAGAGACAAATGATGTAAAAAGGAAGAAAGTAGCTCCTACTTAAAATGTTAAATACAATGAAGATTTACAAGGACTATTTAGTTTGAGGTATTCGTTGGCTGCATATAGTAATCTTCCTTTTGCCAAACAAGCATGTATAATGAGATTTTTGAATGAAAAAGGAGGACATTGTGTAGGCATAAAGAATTGATAAGAGCCATCAAAACAAACCGCCCAGCCAAAGAAGATGTGAGATTATGAAAGTGTCTTTAGTGATTGCTTCTATTTACCTGCCAGCAACAAAAGGGTATCCCTTTGGGTGTTCAACTGGTGGCTGTCCCTGCAAACCTGTAACAATGGAAGTCAACTTTCGAACAATGTTGGTGTCTTCACTATAACACTCATAAGATCTTCCCCATCTGGGATCTCTGCAAACCTGTTATAATCAGTAAAACAACCTTTCAGACAAACTGCAATTTCAAATTCAGCTTAATGTTCAGAAAAAACTAACATAAGACACAGGTACAAATATAAGAACATAAGATGTCCTATTTTGTTTCGATTGATAATTATCGAATCTATGCAAACGTAGTATAATCAAAGCACATTTAACAAATTATGTTTACAAATGACTTACAGCCACACAGGGAGCAAAGGTATACTGAATGCCACTTGCCCTAACTTCAAGAGCAGTTGCAGCCCCAATTCTTTGAGCCAAATCTGCATCTCTATCATATATTTCGAATAATTAGAGATACTGTTTCCTTATAATCTTCACATGAATCTTATTGTATACAGTAACAGTATTACTTTTCCTGTTTCTGTTTCTCTATGATTTTGGGAAACATTATATCACAATCTTCATCTCAATTCATGTATCAGCACTGTGATTGACCAAAACACATAAGAAATTACCACCAGAAATTTTGGGGATAGAAGAAGTAACAAACCTAGTAGCTCCAAGGCCAACATTGTGAGGAAATATAGTGGCACCATAAACACTATTGTTACCATGAACTGCATCAATCCCATATATAAGCGGTATCCCGAGCCGGGACTCAAGTGCTACCCGCTGAAAACCGTCCACCATATCAGCCCAATCAGATGACAGTGCTTTCGCAAAGGGCATACTTCCTCCCGCGCTCAGTATACTCCCTGCCCAAAAGAAATGAAGACCGTTAAGTGCTTTCTCAAAGGGCATACGACCCTAAACAAAGGCTTAAGAGAAAAGGGTACCAATGGAATAATCTCTGAGGGCAGAGGGAGTGGCAGTGGCGACAGTTCGCTCGATTTGGGTCATTTGACCGATCTTTTCTTGTAGAGTCATTCGAGAGAGAAGGTCTTTGACTCGATCCTCAATGGGTGCATTTGGGTTCTTGTAAACGCAATCCATTAATCCAATTGAACTGAAGAACTGGGAAGAGCAAGTGTTTTGAGAAATAATTAACCAAAAAACGCACGGTGGAAACTGGGAAGGTGAAGACGCTGCTGCCGGCAGAGCAAGGTCCTCCTGGGTCTATGGCAGTTATTTCAAAATGTGGTCCTTTGTTAACATTTATTTTGTCCCCATCCTTCCAATCCAACGTTACTTTTTTTTTTAACTAATTTTCAAATGGTCAAAAGCTATGTGATGGGAGTAGTTAGTTCAATTTCGTGTTTCTCTTTGACCCATGCAATTTCAATGATTTATGTTTATTTTATCAATTATTTAACCATTATGTCTCTTTCAGAAAATTTAGCATTTATCCATTGCGTGTGCCTTCCGCCATTGTTAAAAATTACCCTCCTTCATATCTTTAAACTATGATGATGTCTAAACCACTGCAATATAGAAAATTTATTATAAACTTTGAAAAATTTCTGAACTTGATTATAATAGAGAGGAAAAAAAAAAACAAAAATTGTAGCTTATTATTAGAATTGAACACTAGAAACTAGAAATTGATCTAGCCCAAAAAAAAAAAAACACTAGAAATTGACAAACAAATAAACTGCTAGAAATGTAGCAAAAAAAAAAAAACTGCCAGAAGGGGGAAAAGCAGAAGATTTTTAAGTACAATTTAACTCTCAGCAGGCTTAATTTCCACCTGTTGCTCAACCTTGACAAGTTCCTTTGGTTTTTCAACGTCACCAGCAGGAAGTTTACACCAACTTTTCCAGAACCAGTGCTTTCCCCAAGCTCTTTCCATCATTTCATCAATGGGAATACCCTTTGTTTCAGGGAGCAAAGTCAGCACCCAAATGGTCATCAAGAGGAGCCACCCAGCGAAGAAGAAGAAAATATGAGCTCGCATATGGCAAAGCATGGTCAAGAATGCTTGAGCAATAATGAAGGTGCAAAGCATGTTGGTGGCTACGGCGAAGAAATAACCGGAATTTCGAACCTCCAGCGAGAAAATTTCACTGGCTACCACCCATCCGATTGGACCCCAAGACCATGCAAATGAAAACACAAATGAGCAGATCAAAATCACCACCAGTATGGCCGTGGATTCCGATACTTTGTTTGTAGATTTCAAATAAATATTCAAAACCGCCCCAATCGCACACTGCAAATTGTAAAATTTTGTTAGACATTACTAATTAATTTCAAATTTTTGTTTCATAAATATAATATATAGATTTATTATAAGTGACCTGTGAAACAAGCATGATTAAAGCTCCAAGAACGAGTAGTTTCTTCCTTCCAGCTCTATCCACACTGAAAATGGCAATCAAAGTAGAAACGACGTTAACTGATCCCGAGATGACAGCCGATAAAAGCGAAGCACTGCCGCCGAATCCCATAGTTTGAAACAGAACAGGAGCGTAAAACATGACGACATTGATCCCTGAAAACTGCTGGAAGAAATGAAGGAGAATGGCGGATATAAGTGGAGGGCGATTACGGCGCTTGGTGAGTTGCATATATGGGTGTTTGATTCTGTTGGCGGATTCGGTGGCTTGAACGATTTCTTCAAACTCTTTCTGAACATTATCAACGCCCCTGATTTTTCTCAGAGCTTTTAGACCTTTTTCTTTCTTTCCCCTCTCGATTAGACTTGTTGGGGTCTCTACAATTATGAACGAGCCGAGGAGAAGAATTATGGCTGGAATGGCTGCGCCACCCAAAGAATACCTCCAACCGTAATTTTTAATTTCAGAAGTGAAATAATTAACAATGTTTGCAATCAGGATTCCAATGGTGATGAGCATCTGAAAGCAAATATTCAGCCCTCCTCTGTATTTTGCTGGTGCAATTTCTGATATGAATAATGGCACTGCCTGTGTTTCAACATACATGACATTATAATAAATCATGAGAGATTTATTTATGCAAATGAATAATATGTTGAATTTGAGTTGAGTTATTATCAGGTCCACTGTCAGTGGAGTTTAACAGAGTGCGGAGTTGGAAGGGTGACATATGTCCGAATAGATTTAAATATTAATTAATTAATTAAGAGATGGAGTATGTGTCAACATTTTAACCCTAGTTCAAAAACTCCACTAAGGGTTTACCAAATAATGGAGTAAATCATTTGAGTCTGTGATTGAATATATTACCTGGTTAGCAGATCCAACACCGGCTCCAAGAAGAAGCCTTCCAACAATTAACATGGCAAGATTGGAGGCAGCAGCGTTGAGAATTGCTCCAACCAAGAAGAATATAGAAGCAACTTGCATGGTTGGTTTTCGACCGTATTTCTTGCAAAATACTGATGCACCAAGGCTGGCAACAATGGCTGCCAGGTAAAGGGAGGAAGTGAAGAGTTGAAGGTATTCATCGTCGAATTTGCAATAGTTGTTTTCTCTTGCATGGTGCTTTTTAACGTAAACATTGTGGAAGAACTTTGACAGGAAATCGTCCATTGATGTTACTCCCCCTGAAAAACACAATCTTCCATTAAATTAAAACAACATATAGTAATTAGAATATATAATAATTAATGGAGTATAGTAAAATTTAAGACTATGCCTGAAATTCCAATGTCATAGCCAAACATGAGGCCACCAAAGGCTGCAATGATGGTGCAAATAAGGACTTGCACCGTGAGCTTGGCGGGGAATTCATGGCTGCTGCCGCCGGAATCAGCTATGATGGCAGCTGTCATGGTTAATGAATTGAAAAACTATACTACTTTATCTTTAACTGCTTTGCAAATTAGGGAAGGAGTGAGGAGGAATAATTGGATTAGTGATATGGAAAAACTCTGCTTAAGCCAGAGGGGAGATGAGAAACAGAGTGAAAATCAAAAACAGAGTTGACATGGTGGGATACAGAATCCATTCAATTTATATATGTCAATTTTGCTGATTTGGATATGTTTAATTGAAATATTCTTTCTGATTTTTCGATTAATCAAATCTTAACAAATAGTATAATTTGTAGGAGTATCTTTTGCTGTTAAAGCTGGTAGTAGATAACAAAGAACATTTCATATATCCAAATAACTTTGATAAAAATTTTGACCAATAAAAGCTTTGCTAAAATTTACTATATTTTGTCACTTTTTTTTTTTTTTAATTTCTTAAGAAGGGTCGAAGAAAAAAAAAAGACTAATATAAAAGCTCATCCAATATGCTAAAACTAAAACCTTAAGCAGCCAGCGGTTTAATATTCAAATTCGAAAAATAAAAAATAAGAAGAGATATTGGGAAACTTTGATGAAATAAATATAATTAAATTTAAATTTAAATTATATAACTATGCAATCCAAACCATTACAAATAGAAATTGAGGAGACATTAAAATTCTTGAAGTGTTTGAATAAAATTAAAGCCTAAAAAGTAACAGCTTATTTATAAAGTACCTATACTAAAGGAAACTTAAAACCAGCCCTTTTTTTTTTCTTTTTTGAGGGTAAATAAAATTAAAACTAGCCTTTTTTTTCTATCCTTTTTTTTCTTTTTTTTATAAGGACTTAATAATATGACTAAAATTAAACTAGCTACCTACGGCCAAAAAGTATAAGGACTTAATAATGGAAATTGAAAAGAAAGAAAATGCAGGGACGACATGGAGATGAAGCAACTGGCTCAGTTGTCCAGTGGTTGAAGCTGAACTTGTTTTGGCTTGTGGGTGTCTGATTTATTAGCTTCCATCTTCTCGAAGCCATCGCCACTTGTGGAGTAAAACCTTTTCCAGAACCAGTGAGGCTTCCATGCTCTGTCTGTAATTTCGTCAATTGGGATTCCTTTGGTTTCAGGGAGCAAGAAGAAGACGAAGACAGTCATAAGGGCAAGGAATATGGCGAAGAAGAAAAAGGTGAAGGAACGCCAGTTGCAGAGCATGGTGAGGAAAAATTGGCCAATGATGAAGGTGCAGAGCATGTTGACGAAGACGGCAGAGAAATAACCGGCATTTCGAGTCTCCAGTGGGAAGATTTCACTCGCAATTAGCCACCCGAGGGGTCCCCATGACCATGCAAATGCACATACGAAGAGGCAGATCATCACCACCACAAATTTGGCAATGCCACCAGATACTGCGTTTGTGGATTTCAGAGTTACCTTCAAAATCCCCCCAACAACACACTGCAGCAAAAAGGAATTAAAGACGAAGAAAACAGATCAATATTCATATATAATAAAAACGGATTAATGAGTAAAACTATTAAAAATTCATCATATATATAATATATTAACTGACCTGGCCAACGAACATGATCAAACCTCCAAGTATGAGGAGCTTTCTTCTGCCATATCTATCCACAGTGAAATTAGAAATAAGCGTAGAGACGCAGTTCACTCCGCCAGTGATAAGTGCAGATAACAATGAAGCATTTGCTCCTAATCCCATAGTCTGAAACAGCACCGGAGCGTAAAACATGATCACGTTGATCCCTGTAAACTGCTGGAAGAAGTGAATCAGGATGGCAGATATGAGAGGAGGCCAGTTGCGGCGGTTGAAAACGAGTTCCATGTAAGGGTGCTTGGTTTTATTGGCAGCTCCGGTGGCTCGAACGATTTCTTCAAACTCAGCGTCAACATTATCAACGGCCCTGATCTTCTTCAGAGTGTTCTTTCCTGATTCTTCCTTGTTTCTCTCTACAAGACTCGCAGGGGTATCCACGATGAAGAAAGAGCAAACAAGGAGAATAAAGGCGGGAATAGCAGCGCCACCCAAACAAAACCTCCAACCATGGTTGACTCCTGAAAAGAAGTAGTTAACAATATTGGCAATCAGGATGCCAACTGTGATCAAAAGCTGGAAACATATGTTGAGGAATCCTCTTTTCTTCGCTGGTGCAATTTCTGATATGTACAATGGAATTGTCTGGTTACCACAGCCGAGACCAAGACCAAGAAACAGCCTTCCAATAATCAACATAGCCAGGTTCTGGGCGGACGCATTCAGAATGGCGCCGATAAGGAAGAAAACAGAGGCTGTAGTGATAAAAATTTTTCGGCCAAGTTTCTTCGCAAAGAAGGACACAATTAAACTAGAGACAATGGCTGCCAGGTAGAGGGAGGACGTGAAGAGTTGAAGATTGAAGTCGTTAAATTTGCAGTAATTGTCCTCGTGGGCATGGTGCTTCCTATTGTACACCTTCGGGAAGAAGGTCATCAGGAACTCATCCATTGATGTCACCCCACCTATCATACAAATAATAAATTAATAACCGAAAGTTTATAATTTAAATAATATAAAACATAAACATAATCATCCTTTTGTTTTAAAGTTTTAATAAGAAAGTTTTAATTTGAGAGTATTACCTGCAATTCCAAGGTCATAACCAAACAAGAAGCCGCCAAGGGCTGCTACGATGGTGCAAAGGCCAACTCGCAGTGTGATCTTGCCACTGCCAGGGAAGTCGTGGCCCCCGCCACCGGAGCTCGACACAACACCTCCTCCTGCCATTTTTAACAAACTTCCTCACAGGCTATATATGAAACGAAACGAAGGGTATGAGACGAAACGATTGCAACTTATTACTCTAATCTTATAATCTGATAATCGGAATATAATAATGCAAGGTGAAATTGCTAAGTGAGTTTAATGGTTCTTCCCTATCTTATTTATATAGTGGTTTCAATCCTAATTCTAATCCTACTCTGTGTTAACCTTACAGTGTAATCTGGCCCTATTTTAGATTCTGATTCAACTTGTACATAATTTCATCCCTTTTGATTACTATACTAGTTCATCCTACATGATGATTCTAAATCCTAGTCAGCAGCGGCGTAGCACAAGTAAGTGGGTCCGCTCAATTTTAAAAGATTTAATATATTTTTTATATAATTTCTTTTTTATATTTTCTCTAAAATTAGTTTTCCATAAATTAAAACATTTTATATATTTTTTTTTTGGTACCAAACTTCTTTTTGCTTCAAACAAACGAGCAAAATAAGCAAAACATTTTATATATTGTACAAATTAAATACAATTTTTAATTATTTTAACTCTAACCATAATTAAACATTTTAATTATTAAATAAAATGATAATTAAATCCTAATCATGTTTTAATTCTTACTATGATTAACTTATTATACCCTATCTCTCCCTCACCCTTTAGTATTTCTAGTACTAGTATTATTAGACTCTTTAATTTTGTGTACTACGATCGAGTTTGACAAGAAATTCTTCTCCATATCTGATTAACAACGATGGATATCAAATTTGATCAAATTCTTCTCCACAACTAATCCTTTTCCAGCAACAATATGTTTTAGTGGATTGAACTTGTGTTCACACTTTTGCAGGATACAACGAGTTTGACTAGGTCTAGGTATACCACAATACTATTTTCAACAATAAGTGCTATATTTAGTTTGGGAGGACTAAATGACATGGATCGATAGGCTTTGATTTGGTAAGACAATGGAAATTCCATTGAATAGTATACATTAACTTGTTCCCATTAATGTACAAATTATAGAATACAGAATACATATAGAAACTAAAATGGAAAATCTACAAGCACATGGCTAATAACCTCTCAAGCTCTCCACAGGGATATTGTGACGCTGGAGATAACAGCTCCTAGGCATTTTTGTTCTCCACATGATGCAAAAGCAAACTAAAACATTGTATAATATATATCATTTGATGGTATATTATGGGTTACTTCTTATGACTATTTTCAATGTTTCTAGTATATATATTCTAGTAGTATCCACAAAATTAATATATTTAATTTTCTATGAATTTACTATAGCTTATTGGTAGATTGATTCATGAATTTACTACTATATTGCCATCGTCTAATGTGGTACTTCTACCTCAGTTTGCCACCAGATTGCTATCATTTTCTTCAGGACCGGCAACAGATTTGACTTCAGATTCTGTTGGTTTTGATTCTTCCATGGAAAACTCATGGTCGACTGATATTCCCCTTGTGGTCTCACCCACACCTGAGATGGTTTCATTGCCCTTGAGATTATCATCCTCTGGGTTTGGTGCTTCTAAGACACCCTCTTGACTAGTCAAAATTTTTATGTCTTCCCCATTGTTGATGCAATCCAAGGTATTGCTTTCGGATCCTTCACGGTTCATCATCTCTTTGTCTGTTGTGTTATCAACTAATGAGTCATTCATATCGCCAACACTACTGTTAACTTCTGCTGCAGACTTCTGAGAAAGTTCCAGCTTAATGTCAGTAACTTGCTGAGCATTAAGTGTTAGCTTATACTAGCATGTTTCAGACTATCATAAATGAAACATAAAGGATTATATGAAATTTACCTCTTCTTGTCTTGCAGTGATCTCAGGATTAATGCTTGCATTATCTCTTTCAGTTGCTTCTGTTTTGTTCATATCAGCTACCTCATCATTTGATTTTTCAGGTCCCCTGGTGGCCTCCTCCGGTTGGGATTCGCTTTCATCAGTTGTCATATTCTTGTTCCCTTTTTCTTTATCATTGGCTTCTAAACTGTCAATGTTTTCAGCATTGTTGCTTTCCTCAATGACATTACTTGGCGAATGTGTTTCTTTCTGTACAATTCAAAGAGAAACACACAGTCAGTTCATATCAAATTTTCATTTACAGTTAAAACATGCAACAAGGGCATTGCATGTATATAAGAAAAAGAAAAGAAAAAGAAAACTGAAAGCATATTGCATTGTTGTTGTAATTTGGTGTCGATATGGTAGAGAAATTATGGAGATCTTTTAGAAAAACTAAGCATTATGGGATTACCTCTTCTCTTACCATAGTTTCAGCAACATCTGAGTTTACATTTTCCTCTTCTATTTTCGGTGGATCAATTCCAGAGTCACATTCAATCGGTTTATCAGATCCTCCTTCAAGCTGCAGTATAGAAGCAGCATTACCTTCACTGGATTTTAGAGAATAATCTTCCTTTTGATGCTTGTCTTCTAAGACAAGTTCATTCATATCATCCATAGTGTTAGAATTAGAATTCTTCTCTATCATTTCAGATGATCCCTGTTCAATGTTAGGTGTTAGCACAAGAAAATAGCTAAAATACTTGAAAAAATGAAGAAAACTGTGCTCCATATTCTAAACTTGTTACTCCACTTGAGTTTACTGAACATTATACTATATGATTTCATGATCTGTTAAAAAGTATTAAAAGATAATAAGATGAGTCATTGATACTCTCATACTGACCTCTATTGTTTCAATTGAATTCTCCATCAATTGCTGTGCATTTTGAGGCATGTTAACAGTTAAGTTTTCCTGTGGTTGTTCATCTGCTGAATCGTCTCCCCCTATGTCTTCCGAATTAGATCGCGGCACATCTGTTTGTATTCGTTGCTCAACATTTGATATAGGCATTTGATCTGCCAGATTATTTTGTGGTAATACAGACCTTGGAGATGAACATGAGCTTATAGTAAGGTGTTCAAGCATTAATCTCCGATTCAAAGCCATGGCAATGGAATCACCGATTCTTTGTTTAACTCCAGAAAGATTATCATCATCTGTAACATCTTGGCCATCTACATCATCTGGAACAGATTCCGGGTCGTTTCTACTTTGAACTGCAATTGGTGCCTTGCCAATGTTATTATGATCAGTCAAGTTTTGAGTATCTTTTTCAATACATTTCAAAGGTTGGCTTTCCTCCATCTTCTTTTCGGCTTCCATAGTGCTTTTCGACTCATTTGATGTTTCTGAATTTCCATGCCTGTGCTCAATGGAATCTGAATTCATATCTTCTATGTTTTGAGATGATTTTGAGTCTGAAGCGTTAGCATCCCCATGAGTTACTGGCTTCATGTTAGAATCAATGTTCAAGTCTTCTGTAAACTTATTTTGAGGTTCAATTAATTGCTGTTGGTAGCCAAAAGTAGCAATAAATTAGTTTGATACTAATTTACTGATATTTTAGAAATCAGCAAACAAATGTAGAAAAATATAAGCCATAGTGCTATACCAATGATTAACAGATTTTTATGTTACTAAATTTGGTAATAAAGAAAGTCAACCTAAATAGTCATATCGGATATAACATAACAGTGGTAAAATAACTTACTGACCTCCGGCTTCTCGACACAAGATTCATAAGGTGAATGATCCATTGTCTTCTCCATCGAATGCATCGTTTTCCCAGGATTTTCAGATGATAATGTTTCAGAAAGTGGAGGAACTGTCTCCCCGGGCTTACTCTTTAAACCTGGAAGCTCAACATCGACAGAATCCTCTTCAGTGATACCATGTAGTAATTCTCTTTGTCTTGTCTCATTTCTTGATAGATTAAATGAACCTCCCCAGAGTTCATCATTGTCAGAATTGACATCCCTATCAATATCCCCATCATAAGTAACCGAATCACCATCAGCTACAGGTGAAACTGTTCCATCTGTTGTAGGCGGCGAACCAATTTCGGACACCTCAACTTGCAAGTCAGAAGCAATGGAGCAAGTAGGGGTATGGCCATGTCGCCTATAAGGGTAATTAAATAATAAAAGGTCTACCCTACGCCTATCTGATGGAGAAGGGCTGGAATCATAGGGAAGTCTATTCATAGTTTTTGCCCTTGGAGGGATTGAAAAATTGTTGTTTCGAACATGATCATTAAGTATCTGGCCGGGAGATTTAGCTAGGGGCAACTCATCAGATGAAGTTGAAGATGAAGACGAAGACGAAGACGAACAACATGAATCGTTATTTCTAATGGATTCTGCCCTACTAATTAATCCTGGTTCAATACCTTGAGGCTTTTCCATCTTCACTCCTATTCCAATCCTATATTCATTGTCACTTTCTCTGCTCTTTTCATGATCATGACTAACTTCTGATGAGTTTATTGCCTCATTCTGATTGGTGTCATCAAGTTTATCAACAAGATCAGAATTGCTTCCTATACCAGAAGAAGAATCATGCTGGGTTTGACCTTCTTTATCTAAAAAGAAAATATCGGTTGAGTAAATCAAGAAAATATGAACAACATTCTGCGGAAATGGCTTAATACCCTTTTTGCTCCATGAACTTATACGATTTTGACGTTGTCCCTAAATTTTAATTTTAGATATTTTTCCCCGAACTTGCAATTTAGGACTACCTTAACCCTCTCAAACGGTTGGCATGACGTGACGGTTGCCTAAGTAGCATTGTCACGTCCGACCAAAACGCTTGCATGACATTTCCAAGTGGTATTGCCACATCAGCAACGTGACGGAGCCGTCACGTCAACCGTTTGAAAGGGACTAACATGTCTCTAAATTGCAAATTCAATGAATAAAATGTTCAAAATTAAAATTTATGGGATAATACGTAAAAATCGCACAAACTCAGGAGGCAAAAAGGTATTAAGCCACAGGGAAGTAGGTTGAATGTTGATTCTTACCTAATAACCTTTGGAATCTAGAAACTGCTGCAGCCTGGACAGGTCTTTTCTCAGTACTAGGATAGGAACCAAACTGTAAATTCTGTGGAATATCTTGCGTGGTTTCCAAGGCAAACACAGGACCCCGACAGAAGCTCTCATGTCTACAGAGGAACAAATCCTTTTGAGTAGCTGCCATGAATTCTTGGTGAAAACTATCTGCCATAAGATTTGGTTTTTCTTCAAGTGGATCATAAGGCAAATCGAATGGATTATGTCCAGGCAACAAAACGCAAGGAGCAGAACCAGGCATTTGTAAAACATCTTCTGTATCGGGATCAGTGGTGGTGACGACGCCATGGAGGTTGCTTTTAACAATCAGAATCGGAGCAATTTGACTATGGTGGGGATTATTACTATCCTTGAGGCTTTTCTCAATTGCCATTCTAAACAATTTTCTCGCTCGCCGTTTCGCAATCAAACTTTCCAGCCTTTTGTTTCTTTCCAACTCGGAAAACCCAACATCCATCAGATTTTTCTGATCATCCGCCGTCCACTCCACCGCCTTTTTTTCCATCATCCTCCTCATCCTCCCCTTCTTCCACGCTTTCTGCCTCCATCTCGCCGCCGCCGCCGCCGTCGACAACTTTTCCTCGCTGCTGCTCAAAGATACCACCGCGCGATACGCCGCCATCGGGTTTCTTCAAAATCTCGGTATCAGAGACCGTTTGTCGATCATTCTGTGAGGAACTCTCTCCATGTTCCATAGTCGAACTTGAATTCGGGTTTTCTTCCAAGAAACGAGTTTTCCTGAACAGACAATCGTGATAAGGACTTCTCTTGAAACAAATGTCCGGACTATGATCCTCACCATCTTTTCTGTCCCATTCGAGGACTTCTTTTCTCGCAGTTCTTCTTACACTTTTTTGGGGTCGTAATGTAGGGTCAATTGATCTTTTTTCTTTAGACGATGATGATATGCTTTCATTCTCTTTTTTCTTATTAGACCATTGCAGGGTCAATTCGGGGTATTTGGTTTTCAAATAATACCGGATGGCAACAGCAGTGCAGACAAGGATTGGAGAAGAGTAGAGCAAAAAGTAGAAAACAGAAGGGAAAATTATGTACAGGAAGAAAACAAAGATGAAAAAACCTGACACAATTGGGTATTTTCTTACGATTTTGTAGCAACAATTCCCAGAAAATCTAATGATTTTCCAGAGAACAAGTTGAATGCCCTTTGCATCAATACTCATTTTTTTTCCTAAATGAAATAATCTAAGAGAAAGAAAAACTGGGTTTAAATTACTTATCTCCACTATAGGTATAGGGAGAATAATAATGAGTTAGGATTTCAGCTCAAAACTGCGTGAATTGAAAATCATTTTCTTCATTTCTTTTTTCTTGTTTTGTTCAGTGAAAACAGAGACAAATGTGAAAAGAGAGGTCAGGGAGTGATTTTGGGATTTGGGGTTTTCCTTTCTTTTGGGTGGATAGCATAGCATTTCAGATCCCTTAATTTAGGATTTCCTCATCTTCTACTTCTTATTATCTTCCCCGATTCATGGGGACAATGTGGGACAAAATAGAAAACAGGTACAAGGAGGAAGTGGCGGTTGATATTGCAGTTGTATAAAGGATGTCTATTTTAGTTATATGACCTTAGATTTCTTCACAATTAATTACTCAAGTCACTTGTGACTTTCTTGTATTTGCTACCAAGTACTTTGCTTCTTCTTCTTCCTTTTTTTTTTTTGGAAATTAAAAAGAACCAAAATCCTTTGTTTATTCAATCCATGTCACTTAGAGTCTTAGATGCTTATCTTAATTTGGTTGCAAAATAATGAGTTACAGTTACTCATAATTCAACATGAAACAAGGATAGAAAATTAAGAAGATATTGGGTGTATCATTATTTTCTTTCTAGAAAATTATTTCATACAATGTTGTTGTAATTTTTAACTACAAAAGCAGGATTAGGAGTACAACAAATGTCTTAAAAGTATTTTTTGGCCAAATCCCAAAACTTGATCAATCAATTAATTAATATTCATACAAGGACATATGTATGTCATTCTCATAATTCCACTTATAAAGTCATTTCTTTCCTAGTGAAATATGAATTCAAAATTATACGTGCTATATCATGTATGCTATAATTAATAACTACTAGTAACCTCGGCCCGTGCTTTGCGGCGGAGTTTTTTGTTTTATGAAAAAACGTTATATGTTATGTTTGAATTTTAAATTATTATTTTCTATTAAAGAACGTTATATGTCATATGTTTGAATCATCAATTATTTTGATGTTTTCATTTTTGTTTGAGTTTTTATCAATTTGTCATTTTGTGTAGTCTTTATTGTTTGCAATGTATATTTTTTTTCATACATTTCATTGTTTTTTTTTTTTGAGATATAGAAGGAAATTAAGCAACTCGAGAATATGAGAATCTTTATTTGTATGTGAGTTCCACGCAGCTAACATGTTTAAATTAAATGGATGTGAAAATAATTAAAATTATAATTATAAGTCAAATAAAATAATTCTAGGTACATTTCTTTTATTCTAAAAAACTTTAAATTCTTATTAAAAGGAAATAATAAACTTCTTCTAAGTCGGTTTTTTTTTATGCAAGAATGATCTAAGAATGATATATGAGTTGTTTAAATTTTCCATTATTTTGCATGTTTTCATCTTAGTTTGAGTATTTCATTCAAGTTTGCAATTTAATTTGAAATTCATACACTTCATTACTGTTTTTGAGACATCAACTGGAGACACATGACATATATTAAAAACTCTTTCAAAACACTATGTTGAACCCTAATACAAAAATAAAAGTACAATAATTGAAGTAATATCATTTCAGAAACTTCAAAGAAATTTAAATAAATATATAAGAAGTATGTATCAAATAAATACATATAGAAGCTCTTGTGTGTTGAGAACATAAATGAAGAAGACATTGATGTAAGAAGCTGACAGGAGTGCTAAGTTTAAAGAGCAAAGGAAGGTTTTAGGATTTAGAGCTGGCTTCTGTAATTGTTGAATGCCCAGAGCTTGATCTTCATTTTCTTATTTCTAAAAAACTTTTGATCTTTCATCATCATGGGGAAACTTCATGCGCCTTGGTGAAGTCTGCAACTGCATAGTCATGAATTTTTAATAGGCAAAAGAAAAGAAATTAGCAGGCTTATTTAGAAGCTAACAATATTAAAATTCAATATTCGAAATTGATGTTAATAAAAAGTGATTTCTGACTTAGGCTTCTGAATGTGTTGTTTCATGAACTGTTTTGCTTACTTTAGCTTATTGTTTTAGGGTGTTATGGCTCGATTATCACTAAGACAGAAGAAGCATTTGGTTACTTTTCTTATATTACATCTGAGGATGATGGATTCTATGTTTTTCATACTTATGTCTCTTGCTTTGGCATTGATTATTAGGAGAAGAGGTACTAATCATAGGAGGGTAATAAGATACGTCCATGAGTTGTTCCATAGGCATCGGATTAGGCAAATGAACATGAACCAAATGGTTTTCCTGAGTGATAGAGAGAGTGTTCATAATGTTAGGATGGATAGGAGGGCTTTATCAAAGCTCTGGCAGTTGCTTGTTAATCATGATCAGCTTAAAGAGAATAGGAACATGGGCATACAAGAGATGGTAATTGGGTTTCTGCATATCCTTGCTCATAACATCAAGAATAGAGTGTTTAAACGACAAGTAGCAAGGTCTGGTGAGACAGTTTCAAGACATTTCCAATCTGTCTTGAATGTTGTTTTAAGGTTTGTCGAAACGTGCGGGTCCGGGAACCTACCGCAACGACTGAATTGACCGGGAGTCGCCAATAATCTTTTATAACGGTGTGATTAGTCACCTAAGTGATTATTAAGCCTAAGATATCCTATGTCTGGCGAAGGACACGCTAAACCTAATAAAATGGCTTATGAAACTAAATATAAGTCCGGGAGTACGGTTACGTGTGGGGAAGGATCGGCACCCCCACAACGCCCGTCAAGCGACGGTAGTAACATGTCCAGTTTTAATCTAAGAAATTTCTAAATTGACTGCTATTTATCCTAAACGCTTAATCACTATCTTTATTTTTTTCCTTTTCCTTAGAAATTAAAACCTTTCATTCATTTTTTTAGTTTTTCTCAATTCCCTTTTTACCTTTTTTTTAGTTTTTTTTTAATTTACTAATTTTTCCAATTTGGGTGGGTCCTCTAATATGGTGCAAATGATGCATGAACTATCAATTATTAAGGGGAAATGAAAGTTTAACCGAGAACATCTGACGCAAACTGCGGTCCGTGTACCAGTGCAGTTTACGCGACATCTCGACCTAGGGAGTCCCTTTCGAGGATACCCATCATCGGAATAAACGATCATTACCCGTTTATTTACTCGCAAGAATGACAATTAAAATCATGAAATGCATAATCATTAGATAAATAGACACTTAACCGAGGCCACGCCATAAATCGCGATCCAACCAATGGGACGATTTATGAGGCGGTCTCGACCTAGAAAATCCCTTTTGGGGACCCCATTATCGGACATAAGTGACTATTTATATAATGATTAAGAACAAATAATATTGATGCATGCTATGAATGTATCCTAATTAATCATGAAAGATCCTAATTTAGTCTGACTAGATCTTAAATGATATAGTAAATTTTTTAAGGTTTAAATTAACATCTAGTTAAACTACTCCTAAACATGAAAGAGCTTAAGTATTCAAAAGTAAATATGGGGGGACCAAATTGCAATAACAAGATACATAAATTAAGGACTAAACTTAACAAAATAAGAGAACAAAGTACAAAACAAGAAATATTTCCAAGAAAAAAAATCCAAATTGCATGAACCAGGTGATCCGTCACTTCCATCTTTTTCTTTTGACTTTTCCTTTTATTCTTTTGTTTTATGGTTTCAATAAAAAAAAAGTTTCTTTTTTTTATTAAAAAACTCACCATATCATTTTTTTCTTCCTGAGAGCATGTTCATGCCTTTAGAGCAACAATAGATTACGTGAAACAAGGAATAATATAAAATAAAGTAAAAGCAATCTTGGACAAGACCCAAAAGTATTTAACTCACTAAAAGAAATAAAAAAAGGAAATAAATAATAAACAACTAGATGTAGATATTGAAATGATATGAAAGACACCGCAGTCATACTTCTTGTGCGTGTAAACAAAGATGACAAAATAATAAATGGCCTTGGCCTTGACTATTAAAATTTAAAAAGAAATAGAGAGTCTTACCAACATTGCTTTTGGTAAGACTTACAAAACAAGAAAGAGAAAAAGAAAGAGAGAGTCTTACAAAACAAGAAATATTTCCAAGAAAAAAATCCAAATTGCATGAACCAGGTGATCCATCACTTCCATCTTTTTCTTTTGACTTTTCCTTTTATTCTTTTGTTTTAGGGAGCTGATTAAGACAGATACCTTATAAAACGACGTAAAAATTACATCCTAGGATAAGGCGGGAATAAATATGGACCCTTGATTATTATGAAAGTAAGATAACTTTTATCGTTGACTAATCCGGTTTAAGCAAAAGTGGGTGAGAAAGAAAAGAAAAAAATTTAGTCAAATCATATGGGAATTTGTGAGGAACGTAAAAGCTGTCTACAAAAGGACAAAATTACATTTAGTAAAATAATAATTTTACAACCTTTTTTCGATTCGTGTGCTTTTACAAATATTTGTCTTTACAAATCTTTACTCTATAAAATCTATTTTATACCGTTGGATACCAAACCTATAGATAATGACCATTAGATTGCTTGAAAAATTAAATGAGGGAATTGTAAAAATCGTTTATAATTTTTTTTAAAGGAAAAGATTTTCAGAAAAATGGTATTTGTTTCAATTCCCATGCAATGTTAGAACAAAGAAAATTTCTTTAATTTTTTTCTTTTTAATTTTTAAAATAAATAAATTAAAATGAAATTATAAAAAAATATCATTAGAAAGATCACATTAATATCTTTAAAATGACATGCATATTGAAGATTTTTTTCATATATAGTTTTTGCTATTTCAACTATAATTTTCATATATGTTGTATCACCCTAATTATCCCAAAAAAAAGTGTATATTAATAATGTTAATTATTTGATACATCGACATTATAAAATATAGAGTACACAAGCAGAGTTACATATACCTATTTTCTGATTTAATTTTATTTTTAAAATTCAAAATTATTCACTAAACGACACATTGTCAACCCTTAACCTTGCATGTGTAGTCTATTAAACTCCACTGACAGTGTATTGAATAATTTTCCTATTTAAAAAGGTAATCTCAAATCTCCAATACTTTAGGGGTGTGCAATCGGTCATTTCAATTTGAATTTCCTGTAAATTGAACTATCTATTACCAACCGATTAAAACTGACCGAATTATTCATCCAACCCGAATAAACTGACAAACCGAACTATTCAGTCGGTTCCATCAGTTTATTTATAAACCAAAATTTCTCAAATTTCTCACTTTTCATAAAAATTAACAAAAAAAATAATACTTTTAATTTTTATATTTCCCACTTTTATTTTTTTAACCTAATATTATATTTATTATATTTAAACGGTAAAAAAATGAATTATTATATTTTGGGAGTCAATATGGTGCTCTATTATTGATTACAATTCATTGACCATTATTTTATTCCTAGTGGTAGATTATATATGTGTTTCTTTGAATTTAATCATTTAAATACTTATTTATCTCTTTATGCAAAAAAAAAAAAATTATGTATCTCTGATTCATTGGTTATTAGCTATCATCAATATATTTTTATAAATCTTAGTGTGTGTTTCTGATAGAATGATTTATATTATTAGATAGATTAAAAACAACATATTTATGTACAAACTCGAAACCTCAAACTAATATCTTATATAATTTGCCTTAAACATACTTTTGGGGCAAAATTGAGGTGGGTAATTCGATTGGGATAAGGTTGAACGTGATTTAACTATCAAACTTTGATGTTTGACAGTCAATATTTGGGGTTTGACCAAAATTTGGGGCTTGACCATACATGTACAATGATTTTTTTGTGGTTTGACTATTAAATTTTAGGGTTTGACCATTTATGTACAATGAAATGCTTTTTGAGGTAAAATTGAGGAGGGTGATTTGATTGTGGTAAGATTTAACATGATTTGACTATCAAATTTTGGGGGTTTGACTATCAATATTTGGGGTTTGACCAAAATTTGGGGTTTGACTATCAATATTTGGGGTTTGAACAAATTTTGGTGCTTGACCGTACATGTACAATAATATTTTTTGTGGTTTGACTATTAAACTTTGGGGTTTGACTATGCATGTACATTGAAATGCTTTTTGAGACAAAATTGAGGACGGTGATTCGATTGCGGTAAGATTTAACGTGATTTAAGTAGCAAACTTCGGGGGTTTGACTATCAAAATTTGGGGTTTAACCATGCATGTATAATGATGTTTTTTTTTATTATTATTAAACTTTGGGGTTTGACCATCATCTTTTGGGGTTTGACCATGCATGTACACTGATTTTTTGTTTGACTATTAAACTTTGGGGTTTGACCATCATCTTTTGAGGTTTGACCATGCATGTACAATGGTGTTTTTTTTTACTATTAAACTTAGGGGTTTGACCATGCATGTACAATGATTTTTTTGTGGTTTCACTATCAAACTTTGTAGTTTGCCAGTGCATATACAGTGTAATGATTTTTTTTATTTGACTATCGAACTTAGGAGTCTAACCATCATCCTTTGGGGTCTAACCTTGCATGTACAATGATATTTGTTGTGGTTTTTGCCCGACCTTTTTTTTTAAGCAAACTAACAAATTACAAACAATTTAAACCCACATACTGTGTTACTTGAACCTAAATGCAATATATGCACTAACCAATTTAGCTAACAACATGTTGTCTAAGTCATTGATCATTAATTCATTTACTAATCTAATGTGCATTGAGTTTAATCTTTCAAATTTAATCATTTACTTATTTCTTTATTTCTTTGACACCATAATTTTACTTATTTCAAATTTATTGATCATTAATTCATTATTATTATTATAAATATAAATATTATTATTCTATCTCAAACTTGGATTGGAGAATCATGAATGCTTTGTATTGAATATATGAGGTACCATATGCGTTAAACTTATTTATAAGCTTCAATTAACATATGATATATGATTATAAACTTAAAATTATTGGATTAAACATAATTGAATAAAAAGTTTTGAATAATCAATGTTAAATATCTAAATCACGACTAAACCTATACAATAATGTTCAAATTAAGGTCATACCTTCTAAAGCTCTCATCTAAAGATCAAATGTTATCAATCATTAATGGTTGATAGCGTTTCATCCTGAACTGAGAGCTTTAGAAGTGTTATCCCAATTTAAACAATATTAGTTCATTTTCAATTCTTTGACTATCAGTTTATTTTTAATTTGATCCATTATATCTCAGATTCGAATTGGAGAATCAATAACGTTTTTACTTGAATATTGGTGCCAAGTGAGCAAAAACTTATTAATTAATTTATTGAGGCAAATATAGTGTTTAAGCTATGGTTGAAGTTGTGTTGACAAAAAAAAAACTATGGTTGAAGTTGTCTATCATTCAAGCTACGG